>WOXC01002022.1:0-121019 GCA_011680675.1 Gymnobelideus leadbeateri
TAATTTTTAAATTATCTCTCCTGGATCTATTTTCCAGGTCAGTGGTTTTCCCATGAGATATTTCACATTGCCTTCTATTCTTTCATTTGTTTGGATCTGTTTAACAGCATCTTGATTTCTCATAAAGTCACTAGCTTCCATTTGCTCCAGTCTAATTCTGAAGGAATGATTCTCTTCAGTGAGCTTTTGAGATTCTTTTTCCATCTGGCAAATTTTGCTTTTTAAGGCATTCTTCTCTCATTGCCTGTTTGAGCCTCTTTTGCCATTTGAGTTAGTCTATTTTTTAAGGTGTTGTTTTCCTCAGTCAGGCTGTTGACTCTCATTTCATACTTTTCTTGCATCGTTCTCATTTCTCTTTCTAATTTTTCCTCCACTTCTCTTATCTGCTTCTTAAGGTCCTCTATGGCCTGCAACCAGCTCGTATTTTCATTTGGGGCTTTTGGTGCAGGAGTTCTGACCTCACAGTTCTCCTCCTGTTCCTTGCTTCAATCCTCTTTGCCCCCAAAATAGGAGTCTAATATTGAATTTTTCTGTTTATTTTGTTTCCTTTGCCTAGGCATGTTGCCACTCAATTACTTGACTTGAGTTTTTTGCCACAGTAGGACTCTGCCACCAGACAGGGGAGCTTCCGTCCCAAATGCTGGAGTTTTCTCAGCTGCTGGAGGTATTAGTTGGGTGCCCTCTCTGAAGCCTCCACATGCTCTGGTCACACACCCCAAGACTCCACCCTAGACCACAATACAGATCCAAGAAGGTGAAAGCAAGAGTGGTTATCCCCCCATACTGTTTTCCAGGTCCCCCTATAGTCTGCAGGCCAGGAGCTAAAGCTGCCACTTGGCTGCCACTGTGTGGGGGCTCCTCAGCGGCTTCTCACCCTGGGGGAAGAGGCCAACACACTCTCCCAACTACTGGTCCCAAAGTCCATATTGCACTGACCTCTCACTCTGTCCTTGACATCTATGTGTTGATAATTCTGAAAATGCCATAGCTGTTGGTATTCTGGCATCCCTCCAGCTGGCTGCTGGTTAGGCTGCCCTGGGGCTAAAACCTCTGGCTCATGTGGGGCTGGGGACAGCTCCCAGAGCACTGCGCTGGTTGCATCCTGCTGGCTTGCTGGGCTGTCTTCAGCAGGAGGTTAGCTTCTCTGTGTCATTTTGTGGGTTCTGTAGCTCCAAAGTTTGTTCAGAGTCCCCTTTCACATAAACTGGAAGTGGGAGCCAGAGCTGCAAGGAAGTCCTGTTTCTACCATCCTTGACATTCTTTGTCCTATATTATATGGTTGGATCAATTCAACAAAAACTTGTAACGTGTTTTCTGTGCCTGCAATTCTGCATCTACCAAATAAAGAAAAATATGCCTGGCTTTGTCCTTGAGGAGATGTAGCTGGAGGAGAGGACACAGCCTAGAGAGAGCAACAGCAAAGAGGGATGAATGGGGGCTCTGAGGAGGGAGAAGCAATGACGGGCAGCTGCGAGGGAGGGGGGTTGGGTGAGGAGCGGTGAAGCCTCCAGGAAAGAGGCTGAGCCTGGCTGTAGGAAGGATGGCTTCCCCCAGAAAGGCTGCATGGGGCAGGGTTAAGGGCCTTGGACTTGTGTTTGACCCTGACTCACTATAAAACCTTCTGAAATATACTTCTCTATGGGCCTCGGTTTCCTCGTCTGTAACAGGAGGCAGTTGGACTGGACCATCTTCCAGACAAAGTTCAAGGTCTGTTTGGGGGTCTGACAGCATGGCTCCCCTCTGAGGCCCTGCCCAGCCGCAGGCGACTAGCCTGGGCCTCACCACAGAGAGCTGTCCACTTGGCATAGCAGCCAGAGGATCAGAAATTCCATCCCAGTCCCTCTAGACCAGGGGCTCTGTGTGGCTGCCATCCCATCTCCTCTGACTACGGGGCTAGACCTCAGTTTCCTTGAGTTGTTTCCCCTTTACCAAAAGAACTCATGTGAGTCAATGGCAGTGATCTTGGAATGGTCATGGAGAAGGGGGAAGGGAACTAGCTTCTATCAAGCCCCTCCTGTGCTATTGCTGCTCCCATGTTATAGATAAGGAAATAGAGGCAGACAGAAGCTAATTTGTGTGGCCCGGGACACACAGCTAGTAGGGGTCTGAGGTCAAAGCTGAACTCTGGCCTTCCTTACTCCAGGCCTAGTGCTCTATGCACTGTATCCTGAAGCTGCCTCTGAGAAGGGTGAGTGTCCTGATTTTTCCTAAAAGGAGAGGGAATGGAGTGTGCCAGCTACAGTAGGCCGGTGAGCTTGACTGTGATTTCTGGTAAAACTCTAGAGTGATTATTACTAGCAAAGATGTTATCAGTATAACATGCCAGATCCCCAGGCCAGCTCAGGGCCACTAGTCTGAACTTTAACAGAAGAAGAGTTGGTCCCACCTCCCATGCCACTCCTTCAGTTGGACTGAATTTACTCTGGGGTGCAAGGGGGGAGAAATTAGTGAGAGGAAATCTGAGGCAAGAAGTACGGCAGGCTGGGCACAAATACTCCATGTGAACATTTGGGGTGGACTCTAAATGTGTATATAAATTCTGCTTTGCTCATACAGCACGGCCCCTTCTCTGATGTGGGCACGCCATGCTGGGTGGTCCTGTGCCAGTGTCTCCCATGTCACAAATTGATTCCAAAGTTCTTAAGAGAGACCTTGTCAGTGTCCTTGTATCGCTTCTTCTGACCATAGTGTGAGCGCTTGGTGTGTGGGTTGTCTACATACATTTGACATTTGAACAGTGTGGCCAGCCCATTGGAGTTGTGCTCTCTGAAACAGAGTTTGAATGCTTGGCAGTTTAGTTCAAGTGAGGACCTCAGTGCCTGGTACCTTATCCTGCTGGGTGATCTTTCTAAGATAATTCAAATGGCAGTGATTCAGTTCCTGGCCTGGCACTGGTAGACTGTCGAGCTTTCACCGGCATGCAGCAATGGGGTCAGCACCACGGCTCTGTAGACCTTCAGTCTGATACCTCTCCTCTCCCACACTTTCCTTCAGAGCCTTCCAAACACTGAACTAGCTCTGATAATGTGTGTGTCAACCTTATAATCAATGTGCACATCCCTGGAAAGTACACTGCCAAGGTAAGTGAACTTATCCAGTATTCAGAACTTCTCCACTTGCTGTAACTGATGGTTCCACCTGTGGATGGTGTGGTGGTGGCTGATGGAGCATCTGTGTTTTCTTGATGTTAATTGTTAGGTCAAAACCAGCACAAGCAGCAGAGAACTGATAGATGCTTTGTTGCATCTTGGCTTCAGAGGATGCATTGTGTGCACAATTATCTTTAAACAAAAAAGTCATGCACCAACTCTCCCTCCACTTTGGTCTTGGCTTGTAGCTTTTTCAAGATAAATAATTTAGCATCAGTGTGGTGGCTGACCTTGATGCTGTGTATGTCTAGGTTGATAGTGTCTGACAACATTGTCAAGAACAATACACTGAAAATCATAATTGGAGCAAGCACACAGCCCTGCAAAGGGCTCAGCATCCCTCCCACCAGAGCTACTAGCCTTCCCTGAGCACACTCGACCCCCAGGAGACACCGGATTTTTAATTACAACAGATTCCTAACATGTTTTTATGCTACTCTCCTATCCCATCCATTTTTCATACCCCTTCCAGAATTAGCTTTCTTACACATAGTTCTGGTCAGGTCTTTCCTCTGCTCAAAAATCTTTAGTGGCTTTCTACTGCCTCACACGGCGTGGCATTCAAGCAACCTGCTCTTCTATTTCTTTGCATTGCCCATTTAAGAAAACCTTCTTAGGGGGGCAGCTAGGCGGCACAGTGAATGGAGCACCAGCCCTGGAGTCAGGAGGACCTGAGTTCAAATCCAGCCTCAGACACTTCACTATCTGTGTGACCTTGGGCAAGTCACTTAACCCCAACTGCCCTGCCTTCCCCCTACAAAAAACAAAACAACAACAAAAACTTATCTCTTCTTGCAATACTGCATTCAGTTGGATTTGTCTTTCCCTTGCCTTCTTTCTTCAGCTATTTGTGAAGCCATCAGATGGCTATTTTTCTTTCTTGCTCTTCTTTTTCTTTAGAAAGCTTTTTGTTGCTGCCTCTTGTATGATATTGCAAATCTCTGTCCATAGTTCTTCAGGCATTCTGTCTACCAGACGTAAGCCCTGTAACCTATGACCTACACTTCATGTTCACAGGGGAAGTCTGAATTTTGCAATAGGAAGCCCATGATGTGAGTCACAGTCAGCTCCAGGCCTTGTTTTAACTGACTGCAAAGAGCTTTCCCACCTTTGGCTGCAAAGCCAATCAATCTGATTTTTTTTTTTTTTTGGAGGGGGAAGGCAAGGCAATTGGGGTTAAATGACTTGCCCAAGGTCACACAGCTAGTTAAGTGTCAAGTGTCTGAGGTCAAATTTGAACTCAGTCCTTATTCACAGCTTCACCTAGCTCCCCCAATCAATCTGATTTCTACATGTACCGTCTGGTGTACAGTCACCTTTTAGGTTGTTGAAAAAGTTTGTTAGGACCAGCAAATTACTCTGACAAAACTCTGTTAGTCTCTGCCTTACTTCTTGTACTCTAAGGCCAAACTCAAAAGTCATTCAATGATATCTGTTTGAATCCAAGGCAAACTGTTGGACATCACATTGATATGAACAACTCTGTGCTCCACTGATGCTGAAGAAGCCAAAGGTGATCCGTGGTACGTCTGTGAAGACCTACAACATGTAGAAATAACAGCCCCACTCCCCCCAAATCGCATCCATCCTAGGAGACTGCAACGTTAAAGTAGGAAATCAAGAGATAATCGGAATAACAACACACTAAGTCTGTTGTTATGTGACTGTGGTCTGATCAGACTGAGAGCTTCCTTTCAGGATGCAGATGGATCCATCCACACTGGTCTTTCCATCCTAGGACTTGTCCATGTCCATAAGATCAGGGGTCCTCCCTGGGCTCAGGGAGGTGTCAGCAGAGAACGCTGCACCTATCCACCTGCCATTCATCTCTCATTTCCCCCCATTTTTTCTTCTTCCATGCTGGTTTCTTTGGAGTTCCTCATGATTCTGTCATATCCGGTTCCTATCCACCTGCTTCCTCAGGGCCCTGTGTGAAATTCACTTATAATTCTTCTGAGGCAGTTATGTTCCATGACTTGCTGACATATAGCAACACCAAGATGGTGTTAGGATTGGAAACATCCTCATCATATAACTGTGTATTATAGTTATTTGTGTTGGTAACTGGGCTGAGTGCCTAAACTTTCTGTCCACCCCAGGGCTTGGCAATGTGCCCTGAAATCAAACATTCAGTCAGCAAATGCCCACTAGCTGCCCCCAGCAAGTATTGAGTATTTGTTTCTTTAAAGTGAATGAATGGCAGTAGAAGTGATAGGAGCCCCAAGAGTCGAAGGTAGCTTTCCCCATGGCCACTCACTCAGAAGAACCATTTGTTGGGTTCAGGGCAAGGATCTTCTGCTTTTCTGATTAGATCTTACCTGTAAAAGGGCTTTACCTTCAACCAACCACCATTTCCTGGGGGCTGCTATTGTAGCTTGTGCAATCTTCATTTATTCTGGAGCAAACACTTGCTTTGCATCACCATGAGTAAAGTCAAGCCAAGGACCAGCAAATGACATAATACCCCCTTTTGCTAGTTAATATGTTTGCTCTGTGGAAAGCTAATTTGAGGATGTGGTAAAAAAAAAATGAACTCTCTCCATCTTTTAAAGGTCAGTATAGAAAATGATTTACTCTTTCCTTAAGGTTATTTGTGTCTTCTTGAAGGAGCAGGTATGAGTTACTAAAGGGAAATCAATGTGGTGTTGGGGACAAACCAGTTGTGGGTTCTGGGAACCCTGAAATGCCAAGGGTACAGGGTACAGGGTACAGGTCTTCCTGGAAAGAATTCGACCACTCAGACCTTCTTTCAGTTCAAATCCCAAATAGAGCGTTTATGATATGGGCTGAGGTTGGTAAGATTTCTAGGGAGTCTGAGCCACAAAGTGGGGCAGATCTATACTTTTGTACTGACAGAACGTGGTAAAATGTGGATGGGATTAAGGAGTGTCAAGTAGCCTGGGGTGGTCTGGAGGTAACAGAGAATAAAGGGTTGGGCTGGGGCCACAAAGAAAGGACAGTTTGAAAGGATTATGCTGGGATGAGCTCAATGCCTCAGAGGAATGCCAGGGATTTGGGTGTAGGGGCTGGGTTCCTGAACTTTGGGGGATAATTCAAGGACTGAGGGTCTTTTCTTTCTGGGGGGGCACAGATTCCATACATCCTCACCACAATCTAGGCTCAAACCTCAGTTCTGACTCAACCTGTGTGACCCTCTGACTTTTTTCATTTGTAAAAAGGGGATGGTAATTCTTACCCTCTCTATTAAGGGAAACAAGCGCAGCCCTTGGGGAGTTTACATTGTGTTGAGAAAGATGGCTATTATAGAATACACCTAAGATACAAGAGGATGGGGGCAGGGGTTGGTACTCATAGCTGTGGGGTGGAAGGGTTTCATGTAGAAGGTGGTGCTTGGGGGTGGCTAGGTGGCACACTTAATAGAGCACTAGCCCTGGGGTCAGGATGACCTGAGTAGAAATCGGGCTTCAGACACTTAACACAAAACTAGCTTGTGTGACCTTGGCAAGTCATTTAACCCCAATTGCCCTGTCTTCCCCCCTCCAAAAAAGGAAAAAAAAACCCAAACAAACAGAAGGTGGTGCTTGGGCTGAGCTTCTAAAGGAAACTAGGAGTTCTAAGGGGTGAAAATGAATGGAGCATGGGCACTCCAGGCTTGAGATGGCCAATGCAAAGGAACAGAGATGGGAAAAAGAATAAATGAACCATAGAGTGTATGAAAGGGAACAAGGCTAGAATGACAGGCTGGTAGTGTGGTTAGAGGGGGTCAAAGAACTTCAGAGGTGCAAAATTCAAATTTGACTTAAATTCTATCTTGCTAAGACTTAATCAAGCTAGATTTAAAATTCCTTTCAGGTTTCTTCCCCTAGTAAACTTCCCCCACAACCCACAAACTTTTGTCTTGTAATTACCTCCACTTTTGTAACCCTACCCACCATTCCTGGGCACTTTCCAGAGAAAGATTAACCTCAACTATCACATCTCATCAATTTAAATTATTAGCAACCCCCAACACCTGGGAACCTTTGTCTTGTGATTTGAATCCTGTGTCTTGACTGTGGTTAAGGGGGTTTTAGAAGGAGAGATTCAAATGATGCAATCTCAGTTCTGACTATGTTATCAATAGCCCCTCAGAAGAAACACCTAGGGGGCAATTAGGTGGTGCAGGGAATAGAGCACTGGCCCTAGAGTCAGGAGGACCTGGGTTCAAATGTGACCTCAAACACTTAACACATACTAGCCATGTGACCTTGGGCAAGTCAACCCCAATTGCCCTGCCTTCCCCCCTCCAAAAAGGAAAAAAAAGAAACACCTAGGTTTCATATTTTGTTGGTCATCTTGCTTGCTGTTATAAAAGATCCTGTCAGCCCTCACAGTTTTTGGTCACTGAGAGAGGCTGTTGACCCAAATTATTGGTTCCTGCTAGCCTAATGAAGCAATCCTGCATCCAACCCCAACAAGAAGCTCTGATAAGACCTTCACTTGAAAACCTCCAGTGGGGGCAGGGCATTCTCTGTTCTTACTGGTTTAAGCAGGTTTTCTTCACACTAAATTTACTTCTTTGCAACCCAGCCAAACAGAATGAATCACTCAGCCCCTACTTTCTCCTTTCTGCCATCTGTCTTCCGGAGATGCCAAGAATGATGTTTCTGACCCAAAAAAATCTTCAGCAATTACCCCCATTGCTCTCCTTGGTAATACCCTGACATTCAGCTTCCGCTCATATTGCTTCCCTTTCTGCACGTCCACCTGAGTCTTTGCACAAGTGGCCTCCCATGTCTGGCAGGACCCCCTTCCTCACTACTTCCCCTGAGAATCTCTGGCTTCTTTTCAAAGCAGAGTCCAGGGACCACCGAAGGCCTTTCCTGATTTCATCCCCCAACCCATCTCTGGGTCCTCCTGGCAATTACCTGGACATCAGCTGTATCCCTCCAGCAGAACTGAGCTCCTGGAATGCAAACAGGAACTTGCAATGAGGAGGCATTAACCAATGTTGAGCTTAAGCCTAATCCTTCTTTTACATGATAGGTTTTAAAATACTAGTTGTGTCCACTCCCCAAGTTTTCTCTTCTCCAGGATGGACATTCTCAGTTCCTTCAACCTGATTTTCACATAGAAGGAACCAAACCAAGATCCCCCATGATTCTGGTTATCTTCTTTTCCTTTGGTCAAAAGATCCAACATTTAGCCAATTATGTGACACCAAGATCTAAACATAGTACTCCAAATAGTCTAACCAGAGCCACAGCAAGACTGTGAATTACTTCCTCGTGCAAGGCAATGCCCACTGCTCTGAACATGGCCTAAGATGGCATTAGCCTTCTTGGAGGCTGTGTCGAGCTTGCAGCCTCTAAGATTCCTCAATCTTTTTTTTTCTTTTTAAACATACTGTTTAGCGATGCTTATGCTTTGTCCTTATGAAACTGATTCTTGAACCTGTTTGATGCTTTACATTTACTTATACCTATTCAATTTTATCTTACTATATTTCTAATATCAAGATTTTTAAAAAAATTCTGATTCTGTCATTAATTAGATAAGTTGTTCATTCATCTAGTCCCAGCTTTATCACCTGTAAATAGTGGAGTTGAGTGTTTAATAAACTGGTCTCCAAACAAAGGTGATCTGCTGGGCCCCATACTCCAGCCTTTCCTTCCAGACTACTAGTGAGGAGCAGTCTGCTACCAGTTCAAAGACCCCTGGTTTTGCAATATGAAGATCTTCAGGTTCAAATCCTTACAACTTGTGTGACCTTGGTCAGAGTGCTTAAGCTCCCTGGGGGTGGCCTCAGAACCCTGTTGCAGCTCTGAATCTAGGACCCTATGACTTCTCAAAGCAGGACCTTTTCCTAAGGTCAAACCTAAATTTGCCTCTTTGTAACTTCTGTTTCTCTTCATTCTTCCCTTTGGGGCCAAGTTAGTCTATCCCTTCTTTTATATGACAGCTGTTCCCATGATTAAAGCCCATAATGAAGCCATGCACTCTCCCTGTCGTCTCCTCTTCTCTGTTCTTCAGCTGATCCTCATCCAAGATAACCTTGTGGCCTTTCATTGTCCTGGCTGGTGGCCCCTAAAACTCACCATGAGGGTTTCATGGTGGTCTGACCAGGATAGAGGACAGGGGGACTGTCATCTCCCTTGTCCAGTGTGCTATTTTTTTTTAACTGCATTAATCATCTTCTTGGATGTCATATCACATTCTTGACTCATATATTAATCTTTCAATGAACTAAAATCATACAATTGTTGAATAAAAGAGACTAAGAGTCTGAAGGGAACCTGGCGATCATGTGGTTCCATTGTCTCACTTGACAGAGAACAGGACCCCAGGTGGCTTGTCGAGTCACTTTTTGAGGTTAACATCACAATATTAACAAGTCTGATGCAGGCAATCCACATTTTATTTAGGTCCACCATACTTAAGAACTGGGAAATTAACATTCCTTGACCTCTAACAGAGATTGCAGGTGACTTATTTCAAGGTAACAATCATTCAGATTTTTGTTGAAGCATCTTCTTGATAATCAGCTGTTGATTTCCCTCCCATTCAAACCTTCCATTATTTTCATTCCAGCATTTCAAAACATTTCTAACACCAGAAATACAGAACAAGAATAGGTAAAAAACCAAATGATAGAACTGAACAAAAATGCTGTTTAATATGACAAGAGAAGGAAACCTGTAAATCTGGAATCACAGGAACTGGAAGGGACCTCAGAACATTCGGGAAATCCTGGACACAGCGGGCCAGCCAGCCGCTCCTAAAACATCCCTCTTTTCACTCTGGGAGAGTTCACATGGTTTTTGTTTTTGTTAACACGAGTCATTCTGCCTTGTTTTTTAAAAAGTATTATTAATCCATCTGTTTTGATGGACAAGGCTTAGTCACTCTCCCCCATCCCCTCTCTATGGTATCTTCCCTTGCAGGTAAGTAAGGCTGGTAAACCTCTTGCAAATTTCCCCACTGGTCCTAGTTCTGGCCTCTGGAACCAGGGGGAACAAGACTGATTCTCCTTACTAAGTCCTTCAAACATAGAAAGATATGGAGGTTTTCTCTTCTCCAGGCTAAATAGGGCTTGCTCCTTAACGCTAGCCTTTTTGTCTCAGAGTGAAACCACCATAGGGAACAAAGGAAAAACAAAAAAGACAAAATACAGGGAACCAGAGCTCCAGGCTATGGCATCAAGGCCTTCGAACTCCAGCTCAAAGGTTAAGATGGCTCCAAAGTGACCTTCAGACTTGACCTTTAATACAAAAGAGTGGAAATAGCGAAAGAAATCTGCATTCATTCTTTCAAATCTAAGTTTTTCACATCCTATTTTGTGAACTTCTCAAATTCTATCCCTAGAGCTTCATTCCTTGAATTTAGAAAGACCCTAGGACAAAGCAAAAACTCTCAAGGGAGGGGTTCCCTCTTAGAAATGACAGGATTGGTTAGAATCCCAGTTTTGCTGTAAAAGGAGGCTGGTCACTTTTCCCTTCTGGGCCTTTTAAAAAAAAATGAAATCCTGTGTAATATGGTGGGGTGGGTTAGATGATCTGCTTAGGTCCTTCCCAGCTCCATCACCTCTGAGGAATAGGAGTTTAATACAAATATACCTCCACACAAAAAATATAAACACACATCAAATCATTATGGCAACAATGCCACAGATTCTCAGCTTTCAATGATTTACAGTTGTATGACTGGAGCATTAAGTTATACTATCGAACAACATGGCTCAGGGCCTCCAAACAACTTTTTGAAGTTCTTTTCAGTTACTAGAATCCAAGCAGATCTGGACCCATTCAACCAGACCTAGGAAACACCAGACTTTACTTAAATCAAGGACATACAAATGTACATATCCAGGAGGTACCTGGTTTCTTGTCCAAAGAAACTATTTTAAAAAATCACTGCAGTAAGCAAAAGCTAGGGGGTCTATTTAAGATGAATATTTTTGAACTGGGAGGGCCCAGCTATACTCCCCTTCTTTCCCTCTGCCCCACAATGCCTAATAGTTCTCAGCCCATTGGCTGGTTCCCCAAATGAATTAGCTTAAAGCCTTAGACCCCTGGTGAAAATCACATCCTCTCCCCAAGGGGACCCCTCTTCTAAGGTCTCTTTTAGCTACTACTTACACTTCAGCCAAGTCTGAGTTTCAGGTTTTCTTGACAGGCTGCTCTGTAAAAAGGCGTGGGCAGGGGAAGCACTGAGCACCTGGGGAGCATGTCTTAAGAGTTAAAAACAACTTAGAGGGACACTAGTAGGATCCTAAGCTCTCCGTTTTGCCAACGGCCTACTATCCTAGATGTAGGTATCCAAAAGATATTAGCTATTCTCTGCCAGGACCCTTAAGAAACATCCTCAAGTCAAAAATGGATGAGTTCAAGTCTAAATATTAACTTGATCATTTCTAGGGGTTTTAAGTGGTCTTTGGATATGGAAGTAAAGAGATGTTTGCTAACACCACGAACAGGTGATGACGTATCTGCTAACATCTGTATTGCCCCAAGAGGGCTGTGGGGAGAAAAGCATTTTCTAACGTAAGCTGGGCATTCATCTGTACTAGAGACAGACACCAGAACAGGTGGAGTAGCTGAAGGGTAAATATAAAACAGAAAACTGCTCTTAAGTTATGAAGAATTGTTTCAAATATCATCCTTTGCATCAGAAATGCCTGCTTGACAGAGATGAATCAGTGTGGCCAAAAGAATGAGATTTTCTGGAAGAATGGCATCAGATAGGCTACCTGGTGACCCCAGGAACTGAGCCCCCAGTGTGGGTGGGAAGCAGTGCAGAGGCTGGGGTAGAGAGGATGCAGAGGGGACACCTGTGACAGGAAGGAGGCTGGGCTAGATGTGTCTTATGAGGAAAGTTTCAATAATGGTGGCGAGGTTGGAATACAATTTTACATGACCAGGGTTCTAGGATAAGTTACACTGATGTCATACAAATATGAAAGTCATGAAAATAAGCACATTCATTAGCATACTTGAAACCCAGAGTAAGAATGACCGGTGGGAATAAAAGATAAGAAAATTACTCTGATAGTACACTGGGACAAGGCCCAAGACAGTTTCTTACCTCTCTGGGATCTGTCTGCACACAGAGAATGGTTCGATCACACGACTTCTACCTATGTGGCCCTAACATTTTATGAGCCTCAAGAGGAATTCAGGTACACACACACACACACACACACACGTGTACAGCTCGGCATAGAAAAAAAAATTGCCTCATACTCTTGTCTTTAAGTTTTGAGTCACAAAAGGTTTTTCAATTAGTCTTGTGTGTGACTTAAGGTTGAGGCTTAATAATATGTCTGTTCTACGGATTTGGAATCAGCCCCTAAGCCCAGGCTAACGATGGGCAAGTCTCTTCTCTGGGGCTATTTTCTCCCTCCAGGCAGGGTGAAAGAGGGTGGTGACAGATTCAGAGTTCTCAAGTCCCTTTCTGTGAACTCTTCACTAACCACACCAAAGGCTGGACATCTTCCCTCGGATACATCGCCCACACTGCTTTCTCAGAGGGTGGCTAGGACACAGCAGTTTATTCCAAATCACTAGCCTCTAATTGGGAACTACCTGAAACCTGGCATGCTTAGCTGCATTTCACAGTAGTAACCCAGTGTCTGAAAGCTGGCTCCAGGCTGCAAAGTGGGAGGACGACCCCTCAGGCCAGGATCTCAGGTGCCAAGGCAGTCAGTCAGCATGGCCAGGAGTACTGGGGATGTCTCAGCCAGTTCCTGCAGTTCTGTATCCCACTTGAAGACCGGTGCCTGCCAACTGCCACGGTCAGGACTGCCCCAAGACCAAACCTCTGGAAGAGATGGGCTGGAGCAGGTCCCTCCCAGCACAAACTCTATACACTCAATGGACCTCACACCTAGGAAATGGTTCTTTGAAAAACTCCCCTCTCCAATCAAAGTGGGCAGGTTTAAACCACTGCCTTGTTATCCCAGGCTTACAGCAGCTTCCTTCCATGTTATTCATATACTAGTGTGACAGAGACAGGCAAAATATTTCTTTTAACCCCGGAAAACATTGGGAGTCTGCAATGTATTAACACAACATTTATGCACAGTGATACAAATAAAACTTTAATGACATCAGCTCACTACAACTGAAAATTAAGAGCCTCAGAAAGGCTCCTCATGCTGACTTTTAATTGCTAATCACATGTTTATGGAGTCATTTCTGAGCACTGACATTATAGCCTATCACATACCTTCTATTAATTAGGGTGATGGCCAGGATCATGGTAGAAGGTTCGAGGGCTAGAGGACATGCTTACAGAATTTAGTCAAGGGAGAAATAAAAGTACACTGCAAACATCAATGAAAAGCAGTTACAGATAGTAAGACCGGAGATCCCAGATGTCTATCTCTCTTCAATTACTAGAGAACATACAGTGAAGTGACAGACAATACCGCTGCCCCAGATCGGTAACTTTATTTGCATTTTATAGCTAATTTCCTAAGCCCCATATCCAAAGAAACCAATAAAAAAAGCCACATCAGGAACGAAAAGTTAGAATGTATATTAAATTAATTTTTCTTTAAAAAAGGTTAGATTTCTGAATGAGCAAGATTCACTTTGGCAGGGAGAGGGCCAGCTTCTTCACGCTCCTCAGCCTGGCATCGGAGTGCCACGAGAGAGGAAGGCGGGCACTTGGGCAGCTTCTGTCCACTCATGAACTCCAAGTCTCCATAGATGCTCAGCTTCTGAAATGAACCAAGGCAGTTTAGGACTGTGCTGGCCGGGCCGAGGACCCACCCGGCCACGAAGAGCAGCGTGGACCTCACTCAGAGTGTCTGATCCTTCCAAGCAGCAAAGGGAGCTCCCCCAATGGCCTCCATTTTCAGGAGGACAGTTACAGGATTTCTAGACACCTGAAGTCAGGACACTTAGGTCTAGGTATCTGAAGGCCCAGGCACCATTCCAGGCTGACTGAACGATTTCTCATCGGGATGTTGTCAGCCCAGCTGTGAAATGAGGATGGGGCGACCCCCTTCTCTCACCCCTTTACATCGAGGTCGAATAGGAATCCAATGAAGTGGCTGCATCTATTCAATTCTTGCTACTGGAAGTTATAATTATGTAAAATAAGTTAATTGGCTCCAGCCCAGTGGAGATACTCAGTGTGAATTTGAAAGAGATTCATTTATTTGTACTAATCAAGACCTAGCTGGATCTCAATGGAATATCGGATGAATCAGGAGAAGACCAGAGAGAAAGCGCTCCAAAAGCTTAGTCAACACTGGAGCTGGCAACGGCTAGAGCAATGTCATCATTACCCAGCTATTACAGAAGGCAGAAAGGGGATCTGGGGGAGGGCATCCAGGTACTGGGGAAAACCAGCTCTAAGTTAAGAAACCTGCAATCTGGTCCTGGCTCAAATACTTTAAACATTATTAACCCTCATTAATAACACAAACACAGACAACAGCAGAATTCTACCCTGAGCCCTTCATGAGGCACCAAATGAATGAAAAAATCGACAAGCTAAAGAAAATTCCCATCCTGCACCTTTCCCGTGCCCACCTAAAGCTCTCACTTGGGGCCCTCATGTTCCAACATCTTTCTAGGTTCTGCTGGCTTTCCTGCTTGGCTCTAATGCTGCAGAGCTGGGCAACTCTGAGTAGAGAGAGCTGGGACTAGGATTTACACCCAAGATACAAGGATAAAGGGACCCACCCCTAGCAGGCCACAGACTCAGAAATATGAAAGGACAGCTTTATCGGCAAATGAGCTGATGTGTGTATAGTGCCTAGCACAGAGCAGGCTTCTGGCCTTCTAATCCCTGAAGGATTGTGGGTGGGTGTCCATGCCACTCATGGAGACTGAGACTGTCCCTTTCTCCTCCTGCTGTCCTCCTCCACCACTCACAAGTCTGCCCCTTTCTCCTCTCCCAGTTAGCCAGACTCCTCCTTAGGCTACCTTGGCAAAAACACTGGAAACTTGCAGGTCATGGTAAACCCCAGGAGTGGCACTTCTGTGGAGAGCTGTAGAGTGTATCAGATAAATAGAAGGAAGGACGTCACACATGGCCTGCAAAAGTTTTTGCTTTGCTGATGATGAAGAGGAGTGGAACACAAGAGAAAGCAGGAGCCCTTGGTGGCAATCCTGCTGGGATGAGAAGAGCTCTGATTTCTAAGATGATCTGATCAATTTGAGGAAATGTAAAAGCACCATGGATACCTGAACAGATTACTGCCAGGCAGCCCAGGGCCTTATTTTTATTCTTAATAATCACTGTTAGCCACTGTGCAATAGATTTATGGGAGAGTAAAAGGAAAACCTTTGCACTGAAAAGCCCCCAAAATTAAAGTTTAAAAAAAAAACAAAACTCTTTGAGATACTCTGGAATTCTCAGAACAAAGAACCCTGTGCTCTGATCTTCCCTCAAAGACACAGTAATGAGACCAGAGTGAATGATTCCTCTCCATGCATCTGCTCCTCTCTCCCTGTATTCCTCAGTCACCAGACACCCCCTAGGTCTCTCGTCCTCACCCCTCCCTCCCTTAGACCTCACCTCAATACCCTCCCCCTGCTAAGGAGCTCGCCTACTCTACTGAGGAGAAGGAGGTGTTGGTCACCAGCTCCCTCCCCTCCTGCCCGTTCATCATTCAGTGTTTCCTTAATAAGGCCATGCCTTAGCTCTGTGCTCTAGGTTCATCTTACTCAGGCACCACTCCCTACCATCAGTGTTCTGAGAATAGGGCTGGGGCACATAGTAGGTACTTAACAAGTGCCTTCTGCTCCAATGAATTCCCAACATTGCTCATGTCCTTCCTACTTAGGATGCTCTCCTTTCCCCCAACCTTACTTGAATGTTACTCATTCTTTTTTTTTTGGAGGGGGGAAGGCAGGGCAAGCGACTTGCCCAAGGTCACACAGCTAATAAGTGTGTCAAGTGTCTGAGGCTGGATCTGAACTCAGGCCCTCCTGACTCCAAGGCTGGTGCTCTATTCAATGAGCCACCCAGCCACTCCATCCGATGATTCTTAAAGGACCACTGGGGCAAGGAGAGCTAGTGCTTGGGGTGAGCTGTCTGGGGCTTGTCTTGGGGCTGAGCTGGGCAGCCTCACAAGCTGCCAGCATCTTTCCTTCAGGGGCCTCCAGCCCTGGGTGGACTTTCTAAGCTCCAGTCTCCCCCTGTTTGTCTCTGCCCTGATAATGATCACTGTCTAGGCTTAGCTTATTCCCCTTCTAGGTCAGAAATTCCATGGGGCAGGGACTGTGACTCTTACCACTAAGCACAGGAACTTAACTGTGTCTTAGGTCTCATGTAGAAGACAGTGTGCTGCTGTACTGAGCATGAGAGGAAAATGCCAAAAATGCCTTAGGCCTTCTTGGACAAGGACCCACTCACAAGCTCCCCCAAAGCCACACTCATCATCTGCACTCAGTGTCCACGTCCTAGGTCTTACATGGATAGAGAAATATAATCTGCTGGGGGAAGCAGGGGGATAGGGAGGCTTCCATTCTCTATAAAACCAACAAGACAGTATTTGTAAAACTTCAGGATTGCTTGTACAAGGCACCCAGACCCCTGTGGAGAGATCAGGGCTATCTCAGACTCAAAGCTCCAAGAATTAAACAGAAAGAGGATTTCATGGAACAACAGTATTTAAATAAATGGCTCTGGGCCCAGAAACTCAAATATGTTTTCAGTATTACATTTTTGGACATTTTTGTAGCAAACAAAGCAAGAACGACCCATCAAGGCTGCATAACTAACTCTTGCCGGAAAGGCAAGCTGACCGACCTGAAGAGACGAGCCACAGGCAGCCTTCTGCAGAGCTGGGTAGCTAGGATCTGGCTGGACATCGAGGTTAGGAGAAGCCCTTTCTCTAGGACAGTCTGGCCTGCCCTTGCCAGTTCCCACACTGGAGACATCTCTGACTTTTATTTCTGTGATGCCCCACACAACTGGCTGCTGAGTTTTCCCAAAGTCTAGCCCCTCGGCCTCTTCCATCCAGCTCCTTCTCTCATCTGCCCTGGCCTGGACCTCCCTAACTATCCTAACTATCCAGAAGCTTCTCTCTCCAATCTGCTATTTTCTGCGCAGCTGCTCAAGTGCCATTTCTAAAGCATGACTGAACACTGATCTTACCAAGAAGTACCACTAGGAACAAACACAAGCCCCCAGGCACTTACAGCCCTTGCCAGAGTGGCCCTAATCTACCTCCCACTCCAGGCTGATTGCACATTACTGCCCTTCCCAAGTTCTGGCTTCTCAGCCTGGCTGCTGTTCCTGTATGTGATCCATCTCCCACCTCCAGGCCTTTGAATACACAGGCTGTCCTCCTCTCGTCCTTTCTCTGCACTGCCTACCTGCCCCCTGAACACAACCTGGTGAACCAGCCGTGTCTCATCTGTGTGTAAAGCTACCAAGGACCCTCTGCCACCCACCTAGGACTAGAACTTCAGTTTGCCACTGCCCCCCTTGGTCTCCCCTCGTGCACAACCATGCCCCACAGTCCCCTAAGAGGAACAAAAATCACCCATCTGCTGGGACTTAGAGCCTTCTGGATTACCCATTGGCCAGATGTCTGAGGCAGCATCCCCTCCAAGCAGATCATCAGTGTCCACCTCAGAGGCCCAGAGGAGAAGGGTGGGGAGCACACTTTTTCTGTAGCAGACAGCCCTGGGCAGTAGGTGATAAGCCCCATTCCATGCACCTCCTACTCACCTCTGGTGGGACATACTGCTCCATTGCTGTGGCAACGGTGGCACAGCAGATCCAGAGCAACACCAGCACTGAGAGCACGAGGGTGATAGTCACGATCCAGCCAGAATTCCTGACAAACAGCAGAAGAGGCACATGAGAAACCCAGCATGCCAAATGTCTGGAAGGCTCAGGAAGGGGGCCCTGTGCCACTATCAGAATGTAAGTGCAAGGGGTGGCTAGGTGGCTCAGTGAGTAGAGCGTTGGCCCTGGACTCAGAAGGACCTGAGTTCAGATCTGGCCTCAGACACTTAACACACACAAACAAAAACCTAGCCGTGTGACCTTGGGCAGGTTACTTAACCTCAACTGCCCTCCAAAAAGAAAAAACAAAAAGAATGTAAGTGCAAGTAGAGTGGGGCTAGCTCCCTCGTGATGCCCAGATCTTCAGGACCTGCCCAGGGACTGGGCTTAGTCACTGCCTGCTGACTGACAGCTCAGGAGACACAAAGCCATGTTAATCTGAGCCTGAGAAGGGGGGCTGCTTAGTGGGCCAGGCCTTCAGTTGTTTCCAAGGAAAGAAATCATTTCACACAGTAAAGAAATGTATGTGATGCTGTACTGCTGCAGGACAAAAGTGAGGAGGCTGAATGTGCAGGTATAATTAATGAAACAGTGTCTTAAAAGTGTCGAGCATCACTGTTTAAAAACACTCCTCTGGGGAATCCTTCCAAATGACAGACCCTTTGGTAATGTGGAAACACTATTTTCTTGGCCTTTTTAGTGTATTAGCTTTTAAAGAAACCAAAACAACCCTAAAAATAAGGGGAAATACTGAGAACATAGGGGGAAATGGCTTGACTGTTAAAATAGCTTAAAAATGAACATCCCTCAGACCCAAAGCAGAGAATGTTTCTAGAAAGATAAATAAATTAGAAATACATACAGAGAGAGGCATTTAAAAAAGCTGTCACTTTCTCCATCTTCAAAATAGCCTCTGGGAGCTTGGGAGCCTGCTGGCTGTGGATCTGCTGAAACACCAAGGCATAAGTCACGTAAGACTCCATCATTGGCCAACGTTCACAAGCCTGAGGATCTGGATTTGCATCCCTGTTGTCACTGACTTGCTGTGTGACCCTGGGCAAGTCCCCTCCCCTCTTTGTGCCTCCCTTTCCTCACTTGGAAAATGAAAGGTTGGGGCAAAGGACCTTGGTGGTCCCTTCGGAGATGCAACTGTAGGAGCCTCTTCCCAAAGGCCCCCAGTGTGTGCGTATAAGCAAATGGGACATGAAGGCCTCATGAAGAACCAACATCTTTCTAGCAAATGAGAAACCCAATGCAGCAGAAGCCCCCTGGCCTGCTGCCTTGTCTGCTGGGGATAGGATTCTGGCTTCCTGGAGCCTACTAGAACCCGGGGAAGAAAGTACCCCCTGCCTCCCACCCCCAGCCAGTTCCCCTATTCCAGGGGAAAATGTGAAGTTAAGAAATTGTCTTTTTGCTCTAGAGAAGTTAAGAACTGGCAAATGTGGATAAAAGTGAACTCTGGCAAGTCAGACCCATTTCTCAGCACGCAGCAGGGAAGGAGGCAGCCATGGGAGCTTTGTTCTAGTGTTCTGAGTCACAGCTTTACCTTCAGGCTTTGCTGTTAAGTTGTAAAGCCCAGCTTAGACACAAATGTAAGATTTGGGCCTCATCCCTCCATTAAGGCAGATAATCTGCAGTAGATACTCTTATGCCAATCTTGAAATCAAACTTACAGGCCATTTTCTTTAAAGGTGTGTTTTTTCCATGTGGAGAATGATCCCGATCCACCTGGGCAGGATACTGGATTTCTGGTTTAGACTGAAAGAGAATCAAAGGGACAATAAGCAGCCTGCTGGCCAAAGCCCAATCAGGAACAAGTTAACACTTGCTATCTATACAAACTGTCACACGGGCACAACAGGACTGGAGAGGACTCAGAAATGGAAACACACCAGCCATAACCCCGACCCTTCACTGAAGCCTCCTCCAGCTGCCTCCCAAAGGGATCATGATGGCACTACCACTAGTCTGGGGTAAATCATGGTGAACCACATGCAATCTCACACAGATAGCAACATTGGCTGGCTATCACAGCTGAGTGAATGGTGAGCAGACCTGCTGCTTCTTGGGGCTCTTGCCTTCCCTCAGCACAGTGGGAAGGGCGTAGGCATGAAGCCAGTGGACAGCCCTGCATTCCAATTCTGCCTCTACTCCTTATGACCAAGGGGATCTTGGCTTTGTTTCACCCGTAAAACCACAGTGGCTAGACAACCTCCAAGGTCTTTTCCATACTGTGGCAGCTCTTTACTAGCAGCTGGGTCTGCTAATCTACACAATAGTCAACACAGACCTGGGCCGGTAAGATCCTGCCCAAACAGGTGGCAGCAACATCTATACAAAATTAACTGTAGTTGTGGCTTTCAGACCTTTGACTGAAATTGTAAGAATGTATTCTATTCCTAATCTAGAGTTTCCAAATGGAAAGAATAGAAGGAACACCAAGGCCTAGATTGGAACAAAATACCCATCATAATCTTACAACCAGTCCCTCATAATGATAAAACGTTCACTTTATTTATCCTGTTATTTTTCAGACATGCTGAGAAGTTAGTGGGCTGGTCATGGAGGTTACTTGTCTACAAGGCTGCCTGAAACAATGAAAGTCAAGCCCTTTCTATGAATTTCTTATCCAAGTTCAGATCAAATCAAATCATCACATATCTTATGGTAGGTTTCTTTGCTCCAGTGTACTGTTATTATTAGTTGAGGTAAGAATTAAAATGCTGGGGGCGGCTAGGTGGCACAGTGCGTAGAGCATCGGCCCTGGAGTCAGAAGGACCCGAGTTCGGATCCAGCCTCAGACACTTAGTACACACAAATAAAAAAAAAACTTAGCCATGTGACCTTGGGCAAGTTACTTAATCCCAATTGCCCTCCAAAAAAAAAAAAAAGAATTAAAATGCTTATGCTGACAGAACCTCAAATCGAAGCAGCCGATTTTATTTGATCAAAATCACTACCGTGGCTTTTACAGGCAGATGCTTAAAACTATTTGGAGCTATTCAATAGGACATAGCTTTGAGATAATTTCAAGCAGAATCCCAGGGAAAGGGGTGCAGAGGATTTACTCCAGGGAATCACTAAGCTCTTACCATTCTTAAACAAGCACCTGCTACTGTGGTCTAGAGTCACACTCTCACCTGGAAGATGACAATTTTCCCATCATCAGCCTGAAGATAGAAAGTCCATGATGAGGTTATGAAGCTCTGTGCTGAGTCCATCACATCACTCCAGAATGATCTCACGAGCGTCAAAGGGAAAAGCAGATGCATCCTGGGCATCAGGGACATGAGCTATAAGGAGACACCGATTCTGAAACACCGGCTACTTTTTAAATGTGTGTGTGTGTGTATGTACATATGTGTGTATATATATGTATATATGTGTATATATTCTGTGACTCAGTGAGAGGTCCTCAAAGAGTGAGTTCACTCGCAGCCAATCTGGTGGCTGAAGACCTATGAAATAGCAGCAGAGTTTGTGTTCCATTGGAATAGAGGGTCAATGCCACATCACAGTGAGGCATCAGAGCAGCACTCAACTGGAGGGAGACAGTTGTTTTTTATAAAAATCAACTCTACATACAATTCTTTGGCATGGAAATAGGCTTAATTTCCTCTATTTTTTCCCATAGCTTCTCAGTCATTGTCTCCCCCCGCCCCCAAACAGAACACAAACCATGGTGGGCAACAACAAAGATGAGACATAATTTCATTTCTATATATACTTTATGGTTCACCAAGGGCATTCCCTGCTATCTATACTGAGGAGAGTCTAGAGACAAATTCCATCTGAGTAATCTTTAATTCTGGATCACCCCTCCTTGACCTAAACTGTTAAGAACCTAGCAGGCAAGACAAACATCCTTTCCAAGGAACCCTACACCTGCTGTGCCTGCCTCACTGGGTGCAGCAAGCTGCTTCCTTGCCACACTAAATGCTACTTCAGCCTTGGTTTCAAGACTCATATTTGGTCTGCCCCGCCTTGCTCTGCACATACGCCCATCCATATTCTCCCTAAAATGGGATGCTAAGAACTAGGCATAATTCCCTAGATGTGGCAGGGGATGGTGGGCCTTTATCCTGCCTAATTCGGAACATTTCTATTAATATTTAGATATTAAATTTATCTCAAAATGTTTAATCATTTATCTTCATTTCTTAATTGCGATTTTTTCTATTAGCATAAGATTAAATGATTATTTGTTGAGTAGCACTGCTACTTAGCCTTGAAGTGCACTACAATTCACAAGCCTCTTCCCCATTTCAGAATCGATCTTTCTATCTACCCCTATTAAGTGCCAATGTAGCAAAGTCGGCCATTGTTCTGGCCTGCTGGGATTTTTTTGAAGCCTGAGACTCTGCTATCTGACAAATGCACCCTCCTTCCCATTTTCTGATACCTAAATGTTACTTAGTGGGATGGCAGGGAGCCACGCTAGCACCCCTCAAAAACACTGCTATCAGAAAGAAAGGAAGGGAAGACCATGTGCTTACTTGTTCTTGTCTCAACTCGGCGAACGGCAGCTGACTCTGGCAGCCCAGATGGCAAGCGTACTGCTCACCGGGCTGGGAGTATGCCTCTGTGCAAGCTGGGAGAGAGAGGGAGAGGGAGAGAGAGAGAGAGAGAGAGAGAGAGAGAGAGAGAGAGAGAGAGCTGGGCTTAGGGAAGGTGTGTAGGGGTCCATCTGCAGTGCACCACATCAGAATGTGGTCTTGCCTTGGGCAGGGCCACTGGGTTATTTTTGTTAAACCCCACATTTCAATCAACAAGCACTGATTAAGTGGTTTCCATGGACCAGCAGGAAGGGAACAAACCTATCAGTGAGGCTGGAGGAGGTTTCTTCTCTAAAGCCTCAGCTGCTCCCCTAAAAAGCAGCAACAGCAGCGGTTCTATGCAGCTCACCGGGGTCTGGAGCCGATCAATCAGAATGCTTTGAAAACTCCAATACTATGCTGATGTAAGCTGATGATGATAATGATCACAGAAAAAAGGTATTTATGCTACAGAACTGTTCCCCAGCTCATGTGTCAGCAGCCCTTATAACTCACACAGTGCTTTCCTCGGTCAGGACTAATATACAAGTTAAGTGGAGTGAGTGCTGTTTTAGTAGAGAAGAGCCATGGCCCAGGTCAGGAGAGACAACCTTCAGATCTGAACCACGACCCTGACACTAATTGGACCTGGGTTTTTTTCACTGCAAAATGGGGTCTATAAAATTTGCAATAACTGGTGCAAGGTTTTTATGAGCAAGATGCTTTATAAGCTTTAAAAATAGGTTTGTAATGACCTGCCCAAGGTCATTCATTTGGCTAGTTTGTAGCAAACTCAGGACTCAGCCCCAGTTTTTGTCTCTGATTATCAGCTCAGGGCTTTTTAAAGGTCCCACAAACACATCAGTATTCCTAGTTAGGATCCTCCCACCCTGGCCCAGGACTGGGACATTGTTAACACACCATTTACTTTAGAAATGCAGAATTTACAAAGAGAACAAAAAAAAAGGGGGGATTTAAAAAAATTCAAAATAAAACAATTAAGTAAGACATTCAACGTTGAGAAAATTAGGGCACATTTTTAAATGTTTATAGACCATAATTTTTCTAAGCTAGTGATAAGAAGTATACTCAGAAGAAAACTGAATAGGTGGCTAGGTGGCATAGAGCATAGGCCCTGGAGTCAGGAGGACCTGAGTTCAAATCTGGCTTCAGACACTTAACACTAGCTGCGTGACCTTGGGCAAGTTACTTAACCTCAATTGCCTTGCCTTCCCCCTCCAAAAATAGAAAACTGAAAATGAAGTCTACTGGAAGATGTACGTATAATAGACAGAATCCTTTTATTTTGTCCATTAGACAAGATTCTTTTTCCTGACACAGTTTTGGGCCACTGAGGATGATGTGAACAGACCAAGGTTACGATATCACCTTAAAAAAGTTAATTCACTGACACTGTCTCTGATTACATTATGCCTTGTTCTATTTTTTTCAGCAAACTCTACGATTAGTGATTTAACTGATGAAAGAACTCAATTTCTCTCCTTCCTGGAATGACCCACAAAGAATACACTATTTAATATTTAGTCAATGGCTTGATTCAGCAAAACTCACCAGCCAGTGCCAACCAACCTATGACTGAAAAATCTTAGAGAGGAAAATTATACCATCTAAGAAGACGTGGTGATGAATTAGGAGTGCAGTAATTGCTACTTCATTTGGTTAAGCCAAATGGTTGGTAAAATAAAGGCACCCTAACTACAGTACAAAGCCAACACTGTCCCAGAGATGAGATGGAATTACAGAAACCCCAGCAATCTGGCAGTTATAAGCAGCAGCTATGGAAACTCTGTGACAACTGCAAAGTGCACATAAGACTACTTAATGGAAGATGCTTGGTAGTCTTTAAATAAATAAATATAACAAAGAAAAAAAGATACAGAATGTCATTAGCATATCATCTTACCAGATTCACACTCCAATTTGGTCCGATTTAAGTCAATTCCATCATCCACAAACTGACAAATTGAAAACAGCCTGCAGCCTCTCTGGCAGGCATACAACTCCTCTTCCTATGGAGTTAGAAGACCAGAGGAGATTACCAAAAGGCCAACATTATCCCCGGAAAAGAAGGCTAAAAAGAAAGCAAAGTTAGTAGCATCTGCTATAAAGTCTTTACTGGAAGGCATTTTACTGAAAGAAAAAACGATGGCAGGAGCTGGGGGCAGCACCACGCTGCCCACGCTGCCTGCAGAGGCCTTTGTGGTTCACTTCTGAAGCTGGTGTAAGAAAACATGATGGTCAAACAAATAAATCACTCCTTTTCCTTTCTATCTTCTATGGTTCGTATATCTGGCAATACTGCTATTTAAAGGGGGCATCCAAGTAACAAGGAAAAGTCTTAGGCCACCAGGAGGTGGCCTTCTGCTCTCAAAACTAGTACTGACGATGCCGGGCACACCAAGCTCTGCTGAAGAACTCATCAGCATTCTTTCCCCTGGGGTACATGGTATCACTAAAGCCCGGAAAAAGCAGAACCTCTAACAATGGACAACATACAAGGAAAGACTCAGATTTCACATGAGTCTAAATACAGGCCATAGTCCTAATGCGGGGTCTCCTTGGAAAGAATGCCTATGTGTGGGTATAAAAAGTAACACCAAAATTACAGGCCAATACCTAAGTTTAACACAAGTTAGATTTTGGGGTGGGGGGGTGGGGGAATATAAAGCATATGTTTGAACACTTGGTGAAAATAAGTTCACATTCATCAAAGTATTTCAGTTATCAGACACCTGCAGATAGGAATTTGAGGGAAGAAAACCCCTTGAAGACTGCTAGATAACCTTATTTTCCCATCCTGGACAATGTGAATTGCCTAACTGTTCTATTAACTCTGAGGTTCCCTCTTCAAAGTAGAAAGTGGATCTGAGAGGACTGATCTCAAGGTCTGAAGGGATTCTGACAAAAAGGCACATACAATATTGGTAACAAACTGGTGCAAAACCCAAAGCTCCCCAGCTCACTGTTCTACTGTGTGCAAAGTAGCAGCAGGCCCGGTAAGGAAGGAGATGCATGTGCACACACTAGTTAGTCACCCACGAGATAGCGAGGACTTAGGCATTTCTTTCCAGCAGAAGGATTAGTGACTTCATGCAACAGCAACAGCCAGTGAAGAGAAGGCTGCAATCCCCAGGGCACAGCTCGAAAGGCCTTAATTCTAATTCATGCCTTCAACTGAGATGATATGGCACACAGTAGGCCCTTCCCCCTGCAGGAAGCACGTGGCATAGAAGACGACCTTCCCTCTGCACCAGTGCTGGCAGCTCGCCTGCCCGCACTGTTTTGGGAACATCGTGTACTGCATCTTCAAAGGCAGAAGGAGCTTTAGAGAATCTTTCAAAATGGATTTTCTTTTGTTAACAGGCCAACCCAATAAACCAGTGCACAGGTGGGAGGGGACAGACCATTTCTAAGGTCCTCCCTGATTCTAAAATCAAATGTCTTGCCCTATTTTATAAGTTCTATCACCTGCTAGATACCATTTAACTGTACCTAGAATGACCAGCAGAAGTTCATAGATGCCTCCTTTGATCTGTCCAGTACAGTCTAAGGGCAAAGACTGCTGCTTCAAACAGAACAGGATTCTTGTGCTAAAGGAGTAAGCCTTTACCCCACAAGGCAAGAACGTCTGTACCCACAGTCAGATGCCACATTTACCTGTAAATCCTACCATAAGCTCTTTACTCTAATTTCAATTCAACAAATGATTATTAAATGCCTACAACATATGATGCTTGGTGCTAGGCTTTAGGCATACAAAGACAAAAAAGTAGGAAATAGCTTGGACTTTCTTTAAAAAGTCTACAGGGGTGGGATTGGGGTTAGAAGGATGGCAGAAGAGAAAATAAATGTATATATGTACAGAGAGAAGGGGGTGGGGGAGCAGAATACATGAATAGAGATAAACAAGCACGTGCTGCTTTTAGGTAAGGGAGAATAGCATTAACAATGTGGGATGGGGAGGAATCAGGAGGGTACACAAGACTAAGTCCTGAAGGACAATAATTTTGAGAGCTAGAGGTAAGGAAGGAGTGAATTCCAGGCATGAGAGACCAAGTGAATTTGGGAAATAGCTAATAAGTCAGGTCTGAAAAACACATTAGGGGAAATAATATGAGATAAAGCTGGAGAAGCAGGCTGAAAGTAATTTTGAAGAAGGCCAAGAACACCAGGTTGAGTATCAGAAAACTTGCTCTAAAAAACCTACCCAATGGGTACCAACCCTGTGTATTATTCTTGCCATCTATATTTGATCCAGACAGGTTATGTAACTATACACAAGGAAAGTGAAAAGGAAAAAATTCAAAAAAGCCTGGTCTCACCCTTCAATCTATCTGTTCTCCAGTCTACCCTCTCTACCCAGCTGCCCAAAGCACTTGGCTAACTATGTCAGCCCCCCCATCTGAGAATCTTTGGTGGCTTCCAAATGCCTCTCACATCAAACTCTGCTTAACATTCAAAGCCTCCACTACAAGGTTCCAGCACACTGGTCTAGGATGCCAGTTTCTAGAATTATTGCACACAAATGCCCCTTATATGCTCTGCATATCCCCATAATCCAGCCCCCTCAAAGGCCTCAATGTCTTTGTAGACCCATCCCTTTTTTACTTCTATCTCCAGAACTCTTAGCATCCTTCCAGGGTCAGCTGAGGCATTGCCATTAACTCCCCCAGCTCTTTTGCTTCCCAATGATGGGGTACTTGGACCCCAATTCCAAGATGCCATTTCTCCCTAACTTCAAAACACTATTCCTGACAGTTTTCTCTCCAGCTCCAGAACACTATGCCTAGCAATAACTCATGAGTGGGCCCCTGTAGGACAAACTACCTTTCTCCATCACAAGAAAAAGATGATTTCTGAAGAAATTCTCTTGTAAAAATAGGACTGTATCTTGTAACCACAGAATTATCATGTATTGATTTCCAAAGTATCATGTTCAATATAGAGGTCAAGCTATAGACATCAACTCTCAAAGCTATCTTGTTACAGAAATAACAGACCAAAAACACATCCCTTAGAGACCCTTTCCCTTGGTTTTCAGTAGTGAATGACGCCTGTGACCAAGGTTGTAAGATATCACCTAATGAGCAGATAATCTGCTAGATAATCCACTGCTTTTCTTATATAAACTTCAGCATCATTCCAGTTACGTGGAACAGTTCCTTAAAAAGCTCTGCCCACTACATCAGAGTTACAATAAACCTTTGCACCCTGACTTGAAGAACAGGTGAGTCTGTGAATTCATTTCAGAAGACCCTCTCCTGTACTCCAGTCTCTGAGGGGTCCCTGAATCCTTAAACCACATCACCTCCTCACACTGTCTTGTATTTATCTGTGGTCTGTACCTCAATCAGAATGCAAGCTCCTTGAGGGCAACGACTCTTCATGGGAATATGTGTGTGTGCTTAATAAATATCTGTTAAACAGAACAGAAAAAGGCAAAAATACCCTAGATTCTTTCAACTAATGATTAAAAGTACTTAGCCCTTTCTCCATGTTTGAATTGGTGAAATTAAGAAGGAAACAGAGTGTAGTTAAACCCCCCGGGGATCCAGCACGAGAAGACCTGGGCTGAACCCCGTTCTGGCTAAAAGGGCAATCACTTCCTCTCTACTTTAAACCCGAACACCCAGCTCTCCCTCAATCCCAGAAGCCATCTGTTTGTGCAGAGTCTCTAATGACACGCTTCAGGGGCTGGCATTGGCACTGGCCCACAAGCTACCTGAGGGCAGGAGCAGATTGGCAGCTCCCAGGGAGGACAGGGAGCTCTGGAGGAGCAGCACAGGTCCCAAAGACAGGCAGTCTGTGCGCGTCAGCTCTGTGACCATGCCTTCATGCTGCCTTCTGAGGTCTGCTTAGCAAGACATTGTTGTTCAGCCCTTTCAGGCATGACCCCATTTGGGGTTTTCTTGGCAGAGGTACTGAAGTGGTTCGCCATTTCCTTCTCTAGCTCATTTTACTGATAGAAACGAAGGCAAACAAGACTGACTTGTCCAGGGTCACACAGCTAGTAAGTGTCTCAGGCCAGATCTGGACTCAGAAGGAGGAGTCTTCCTGACTTCAGGCCTGGCACTGTGTCCACCATGACACCGAGCTGCCCCTGCTTTGCATAGAGTAGACCCTTAATCAATGCTTGTTGACTGACAATTCCCTTTTTTATCAGAGATTTTGATGGCCAGGCCTATTTAATTAATCAATAAATATGTAAGCACCTGCTAAGCAATGCTAAGTGCTGGGGATACCAAAAAAAAAAAAAAAGGCAAGACAGTGCCAGCCCTGAAGGAGTTTACACTCGAATGGGGACCAACGTATAAACAAGCCATGTGCTTGCTAAATAGAAAATAATTAATGGGGGAAAGCACTATGATGAACAGGGAGTGGGAAGGCTCCAGTCACTGGAGCGGAGGGTGAGTGGCCCAGGCATGGGGGACAGCCTGAGAAAAATCCTGGAGCTGAGACACTGGAAGAGCCACTGAAATGGAGAGAAGCAAGGTGTAAGCAGACTGGGAAGGTAGGAGGGGGTGAGGTTGTGAAGGGCTCTGGAGGCCAAACAGAGGATGTTGTCTTTGATCTGCATCAGTCCTGTGCTTTGGGATAGTGTCTTTGGTGGCTGAATGGAGGATGGACTGGAGTAGGCACAGACTTAAAGCCAGCAGACCCACCAGCAGCTGGTACAATAGTCTAGAGTTGGGGAAAGGAGAGAAAGGAGGAATGTGGGAGAGATGCTACAGAGGTTAAAGTGCCAGGCCTTGGCAACAACTCGGATGGGTGTGTGTGTTAAGGAAGAGTCCGTCCAGGCCACCTCCTAGGTAGTGAGCCTGGGGTCTGGGAGATCTTGTGAGGGGGAGTGTACTGACCTACAATGCCAGATGTCCAGAATCCTCCTCCCTATTCTGTCATTGATTGGTTATGGAGGGAAGAAAGGGAATATAAGCCTTTACTGATCTCCTGTTATGGGCCTGGCACTACATTAAGGGCTTGATCTCCTTTGATCCTCACAAGCCAGAGAGGTAGGTGCTATTGTCATTCCCATTTCAAAACTGAAGAAACTGAGATTGTGTAACTTGCCCTGGGTGAGTGGCTAGCAAGCCTCTACCACCCAGCACCACCTGGATGCCCCCTGAACCAATCACCAAGGCTTTATTCAGCCCCTCCTCAGGCCCAACCATCACAGATGCTTGGCTTTGTAAAAGGAAGGAAGGGCTCCCATGCAATGGGCCCAGCATGGTGGGTGGGGGTCTGCACCATTGCAGGGAGCATTCTGGGGGCCATCCCAGGAGTGTGTCTGTCTCCACACCCAGGCTAACAAAATCCCATCTGCCATCTCCTCCCAAAGAGGCTATTCACCCCTTCTTTACTCTTGTCCCTCATGACTTTGTGCTCACTTTATACTTGGCTTCCCATAGGGGACGTGGCCATCAGGTTTCTCCCAAACAAGACCCAAGCCTGGCTCCTCCAGAGCAGCAATTGTCTTGCCTGTCTGTCACCGCCTCTCCTGGCAGGAGGCGGCATGTGCTGGATGCCCTGTTAGGTGCTAAGGACACAAGGACAAAACTGAAAAGTCCCCAGGGTTTTCAGATGCAGGCTGCAGACCAGTCTCTCGGGTCTTCCTCCTGTGCCTCTCATTCCATCTCAGAGCCCCCACATCCCTGACAGTTCCTTGAGAATCCTGGGATTGATTTTGATGTGTTGCGACTCTTAACCTGAGCCCTAGTTTCTTCTGTAAATAAAGGAGGGCTGATGTGCTCGCCTTCTTAACTGACAGGGCTGCTCTAGGATACAGAACACAACCCTAAACCCCAGGAACCAGAACCCTCGAGCGGGCACAGGGCAATGATCGCCACCTGGCAGCTTTGGGTAAGCAAAGGATGCGCTCAGGGAGCAAGGGCGGGGCTCAGGGAAGGATGCTGACCAAGCAGGAGGTGCCCTGGGAAGAGAAGGGAGTTGAGAAAGAAGTGCAGCAACAGGCCAGGGAAGAAGTCTGGGGATCGGGCACAGGGCCTCGGGCTAACCCGGACTGCACCGGACCGAGACGCAGAGGCAGGTGGGCCCCGGTGCAAGGTGCCGGGGAGATGCTGGGGTGTTCCGGGGGGGGGAGTTAAACCAGAACACAGCAGCTGGAGGGGGAGGGGGACCCCAAGTGTCAAGGTGTGGAGAGCAGGGAGGGGGGCACCAGGGCGGGCAAGAGGAAAGGGGGAGGGCACTAGGAGGAGGAGACAGGGGGCAAGGAAAGGAGTGGGAGGAACAAAAGGAAAAGGGGGAGGACATCAGACAAACAAGGGGGGGACACTGGGGACACGGAGGAAGAGAAGACAAAGGGGAAGGGGACAAAAAAGGGGAGAGGGAGACGCTAGGGAGTGAGGGGAGCAGGTCGAGGAAGGAGGAAGACAAGGGGAGGAGCCAAAGAGGGAGGGGGACCCCAGGAGGAGGTGATGCAGGACAACAAGGGGGGAGGGGACGTGCCCAGGGAAAGACAAGGAGCAGGAATGGGGGGGGCACACAAGGGAGGGGGAGGAGGGAGACACCCCGGGGAGGGAGAGGAGGGGAGTGCCGCGAGAAGGGGGAAGAGGAGAGTCCCCGCGGGGAGGGGGTCTCTGGGGGCAGGGCCTACCTTGGGGTAGGTGTGCAGGGGGTAGGTCAGCTGGCAGGCTCGGTGGCAGGACGCCGTGTCGCCCAGCACCGAGTCGAAGGCCTCGGCCGAGGCAGCCCCGGCGGCCCGGGGCAGGCCCAGCGCTGCGGCCAGCAGTAGGGGGAGCAGCGGAAGCGGAGGCCCCGGGAGCCGCGGGGTCCTGGTCCGGGCCCAGGGCGCCCCCAGCGCCGCCATCTTGTTTCGTCCCTTCGGTCTCTGCGGCCGCCGCCTCCACCTCCTCCGAAAGTGGCTGTTTTCCTTCCTCTTCCTCCTCCTCCTCCTCCTCCTTCTCCCCGCCTCCTTCCGGTACCGCGGCCGCTTCCGCCTCCTCCGCCCCGCCCCCGCCCTGCCCTCCGGGACCTCCCAGTAACTGCGGCCTCCGCCTCCTCCTTCCTAACGAACTTCCCAGACGGGCCAGGCTCGCGAGATCCACCAGCCGAGGTCGCCTGCCGGGGCACGCTGGGCAATGGAGTCCGCCCCGCCCTGGGCGGCCGGGGGAAGGCGGAGCCTCCGGCCTGGGTGGAACTACAGGGCCCGGCAGGAAGCGCGACCATCTTGCTTCCGGAGTTGGCGCCGGCGCCGTCCCAGGAGAGCGAAGACTCCCGGAGGCAGTGGCCGGCCAGCACGCCAGAACCCTTTCTCGGGTGGGTCGGCCTGAGCTCCAGCAGGCCCTCGGGACGGCCCCGACGTTTCCCAAGGAGGTGGAAGGGGAGGGCGGGCGGCTTTAAGAGACCGGACGCTCCCAGATCCTGGGCGGGGGAAGGCGGGCATGAGGAGGGTCACTCAGCGCCGTGAATGATTGGCTGTCGGTTGCGCAGAACCTTTGACTTCCACAAGTGATTGGTCGTCTGTTGCTAGGACTCCTTCGCTTCCACAGGTGATTGGCTGCTCGTTGCTAGGGTCTCCTGACTTCCAGAGGTGATTGGTTCTTGGCTCCCAGTTGGGGGTGGGGAGGGGTGTTTGGCAGCTCCTGGCCAGAAACCCCCAATCCTCTGAATTGCTGAGGGAGCCCTCTAACAGTAACAAAGCCTCGTTTAGCTCTATTAGTATACTAGGGCTGCTCCCGCATTCTATCCAGTGGGCCTGCAGTTAGGATAGAGCCGAGTTCAAGTGTGGCCTCTGACACTTAGTAGCTGAATGACCTCGGGCAAGCCACTTAACCTCCTTTTGCCTCAGTTTTCTCAAGTGTAACATGGGGATAATAATAGCGTCTACCTCCCAGCGTCATGGTGAGGACCCAAGGAGGGCTCAGCACAGTTGCTGGCACATAGCAGGCACTTGACAAAGGCACGCTTCCTTCCTTTGTATAATAGCACCTTGGAGATGGGCTCAGTGAGGAGTCACTTTCCCAAGTCTACAGGTGTGCAGCACTCAGGGCCCAGAGCCTGGGAGGCCAGCGATCCGGCCAGGCAGCGCGTGCCTCCCAGTGGCCGCAGCGTTAGGAGCTCCGGGTCCCGCCCCCCCCCCCCGCCCCCACTGCGTCCTGGGCTTCCTCGCCTCCCTCCACACAGCGCTCTCCTGTCTGTGTGGGGGTGCACTGCTACCTCTGTCTTACAGAGCTGGGCCACAGTCACGGCAGGGAAGTGGCCCTCGCACAGGAGCGTAGGCATGGGGCTGAGGGAGCCGAGCAGCGACAGGTCGGAGGTCTTTATTGTGTGTGCGCCCCCGCTGCTGGACCATCTCTCACCCACTGCCACGCTATCCTCGTCCATAGGCTTTAGGGGACGGCCCTTTTCCTGACTGGCTGGGCTGGAGAGCCGGCGCTCCCGGAGATGGATAAGTTTGTCGTTCGAAAACCTCTGCCTCGAAGCAGCCCCCAGAAGAAAGATTCTGGAGAAAAGGTTTACAAGCAGGCCACGCTGGAGTCTCTGAAGGTGAGAGGTGGGAGGGGGAAGAGGCTGGGGAACCCTTGCCTGGGGGGAGGCCCTCCCCCTCCTGAGTGCTAGTCCTGCTGGACATCACTGGGGCGGCCCAGCAGCACAGAGCTAACATGGAGCCCATCCCGTTCCTTCCTCTGCCCTTCTTTCTTCCACACTCTTCGGCTCAGCTGGCAGTCCTCCTGGGCTCCCCTTTCTCTCAGCTCCCAGACCAGCCCCTTGCTGGGTCTTGCTGATTCTCCCTCTGTGGTGTCTCCTGCCTCCCTCCTCTTCTGATCACCTCTGTCTGCACTGTGGCTGGGGCCTCTCGTGAGTCCTTCTCCTGCTGGCTTCTCCCCTCTCCAGGCCCCCGAGGTTCTAGTCCTAAACACAGGACACCCGGATGTGACCGCCCACAGCCAATAGAAGCCCGATTCCCAGCCTGGTATTTACAGCCCTTGAACGGTTGACTTCCGCCAGCCTTTTTAGAATTGTCCCCTTGTGGCCTCTGTGCTCCAGAAGGGTTAGTGTTTCAACAGTGCCCCTCTCTGTGACTTTTTTTTTTTTTTGCTTTTTGGAGGGCAGTTGGGGTTAAGTAACTTGCCCAAGGTCACACAGCTAGGTTTTTGCTTGTGTGTGTTAAGTGTCTGAGGCTGGATCCGAACTCAGGTCCTTCTGAGTCCAGGGCCAGCACTCTACTCACTGTGCCACCTAGCCGCCCCTCTCTGTGACGTTTCTGTGTTTTGTTCTGGTGGTGGAGGTAAAGCTCGGGCCAGCCCCTCCTCTGGAGGCTTCCTTTCCTGCCTGTGCCCCTCGGCTTCCCTCCCCCAGTTGTTGGCATGCCCCTCTTCTCCACCCAGTAACCTAGCGTGTGCTTGGTAGATTCTCTATGTTATTTGTCTGAGGACATGTTATGTTGTGGCCCCAGGAGATGGAAGCTCTTTGAGGGCAAGGCACTCGCATCTGTGTCTTTGTAGCCCCTCTCTGTGCCTGACCCAGGGTCAGTATGTGATAAGTGTTTGCTGTTGAGTTGAAGGTGTGGTAAAGGTCCCAGGAATGAGCTCAGGTCCCCTAAGGAGGTCAGGCAAGGATTTTTCCTTCTGTTTTCTTGATTCAGGAGTTACCCATGGTCACCCCTGGTAAGGGGGACAGTATTGGAGGCAGGGCTGGAAGCTTCCATGGGGAAAGAGCATTGGTTCCACGGCCCAAGGACCTCTACCAAGGACCAGCCACCTGTGTCCTGTGACCTTGTGCAGACCCCTCAGCTGTCTGGGTGTCAGGGAGGTCAGGAGGTCATTAGATGCCATGATTATGCACCCCTCGATCTTGGGGTCCCATCACTTGAAATCCACAGTTTGTCTTCATGCTGTTGGGGAACAGGAAGATGTAAATGACAGTAAGAGATGTGACCAGCTGGGTCTTATCGCCCTCTCCCTCCCAGGCCCCGCTCGCCATCCTAGATGTAGTATGTTGTTTCTGTAACAAGAGGCAGGGTGGCCTGGTAACATGTGAGCCGGCCATGGAGCCAAAAGGAAGGCGGCATTCCAAGGCAGGAGAAATCAGGCTCCTGGGCCTGCTTTTGGTGCTGGCTGTGCCCTGTGAGCCTCCGTCTCCCTCTGTGTAAGCCAGGCACGATACTGGCATGGAATCTGTCTCCTGGGGATTGGACGAGGTGGGAGGGCGGAAGGCCCTTTGCAGCTCTTCCTGCCTCTCATCCTTCATTCCTGCCATCTCTGCCCTTGGGGAGCCTGTGTCTCCTTGAGCAAGACAACACATGCACAATGCGCACACCATGTAGGATCTGTGTCCCCACATGATGGGCGCCACGAGCAGGCAAAGCTCAGAATTAGTTCTTGTAGCCAGTGTTAGGAGACTAACAGTTTGCAACGAATGGATCAGTAACCAGACCAGCAGGTACGTCCTGTCGGCCTTCTGGCTCGTGCCCAGGCTCACCCTCCAGCCTGTTAGACAGGAGGCCTGACTGGCAGAGACTTCCAGGGCTGGGGCGAGGCCATGGAAAATGCCACTGGCCCAGCCACCAAGAGGAGAGAGCGGAAGCACACAGCCAAGCCTGCACCACATCTGTGATCTCATTACTTCTGATGTCAGCTGCTGGACTGGAGGAAAGCGGTCAGCTCCTCCACCTTTGTCAGGTGCCAGGTGCTGCTGGACAGTCAGTGCAATGATCCCTCTTTGGGCTTGAGGCATGGAGATGGTAGGAACAGAAAAGGCTGTTTGGGCTGGAATGGCTGAGTCAGGAGCGGAGTAATATCGGATGAAACTAGAGGTGTCCCACGGAGTGCAGATGGGACAAAGATTCCTTCAGCATCGTCCCAGGGCTTCTGTTTACCGAGGCTGGAAGTTACGGGGCCTTCCCAGTGAAATTCATGATTGATGAAATGAGAACAGCGGCCAGTACTGCACCACACTGAGAAAAACCCCCAAATTCTGCCCAGGTGAAAGGGGCCTGGTGGCAGGGCCAAGGCAAGCCTATGAAGAAGAGGGCATTGTATTAGCCAGTCAGTCCATTTATTGGGCCCCAAATTGAAGAGGTAGAACAGAGAGGGAGGGTGGTGCTGAGCTTGGGAAGCTTTTCAGCATGCTTCGTGATCAAAGGCTCTTTACCCCGGGGCCAAAGTACCAGCGTCTCCTGCTGATCCTGGGAACTTTTGAGTCTTGGAACACCCTATTTTCTGAAGAATGGAAGTTGTAGATAACTCCTAGGTTAGGGGAAGATGAGCAGCCGGCACTGTAGACCAAGGGGGAGTTGTCTGTGGGTCCTCATCACCATATACTGAAATATGGGAGCACTGGAGAGAAGCCTGGGCCCATGTGTGAGTGTGAGCTCATGTTCCTGTGTCTGTGTCTATGATGGAGGCATCATAGCAGAGGCCCTCCCCTGCTGTGTCATGAAGCATTGACCTGAGGGGCTTAGGGACTCTGGGGCACGGATCCTAGGGTAGAGTTGAGGCTGCAGAAGAGGGGCCACCTTACTTGCCACCAACACCAAGTGCTGACCAGCCAGTACTCGTGGGCTGCTGCACCCAACACCCACAGTTGTCAGTGGGGAAGTGCCCCTGGAGAGAAGGGACTTTCTGTACCCAACGGCTGCCAGCAAGGTGAACAGCGTCACTGAAGCAATGAGGGAGCCCAAGGCACATGTGCCAGGCCCATTGAGGCTGCCCCTCTACATTGCCTTGTCTCAGACCCAGGATCTTGGCAATGGCCATGGCCTCCAGACAGCCCAGTCCCCGGGGGAGCTCTTCCTATGTAGACCTGCTGCCTGCTGTGTCCTTGGGCTGGGGCCTGCTTTCCCAAACTTCTTTTCCTCCCTTCTCTCCCATGAAGCCCCTGGGTCTGTGCTGGGGCAGGGGTGGTTCCGTCATGATAGAAGTGCAGGCAGATTGGCTCTTCTGTTGAGGGACACACTCCTAGGAGGGCCGGGGTTCATGGGCTCCTCTTGTCCTCAGCACTGTCCCTTGTGTGGTGAGGGGCCCTCCTTGGGGGTCTCTGGCTGGCGTGTTTCATAGCTGGGTCCAGCTGCTGATCTTTGCCCTTGGCAAGGTTGGTAAATGTCATCACTGACATTTCTATGTCTCATCAGGGTTTGTGAAGTGTGTTATGGATGTGATCTCCTATGATTTAAAGGCCAGCATGCCTGGCTGCCAGGTGTCTTCTCTCTTCCCTGTCCCCAGTAGGTAAGCCCCTCGAGGCCAGGGGCTGCCTTTCCACTTAGGTTTGTATTCCCAGCTGGGAGCCTGGCCCCCCAAAGGAGCTTAATGAATGCTCATTGACTAGCTTGGCCCCTGACGGTTATGGCTCCTATGTGTTGGAGGCTGGATTTGAACCTGGGCTCTCCTGCCTCTGGAAGCAGCTCCCCCAAATGTGGTTTCCTTGCCTGGGCCACCATTTTATGAGGGCCCCAGCATGCTCATCCATGCCTGTCTCCATGCACTTCTCAGACTTTTTCCTCTCTTGGGCACACACTGTCTCTCCCTTGATGCCATCGGGGCCCTCCCTGCTCCTCGCCTGGCCTTCTCGCTCCCACTCCTGCCTTGTCTTCCCCTGTTACATGCCTGAGTTCTAGGAGAGTAAGAGTGGTCTTGTCTGCCTCTAGGGCTTTCCTGCACTCCGAGTAACGCTTGGCACCCTTAGGAAGTGCTCTGTGTGTCTGTCTTTCTAGCGGGATTTCTGCCTTTGTGAGGGTCGTGAGTGTTTGCTGGCCTCTTCCTGCATTGTACCTGTTTTACACCCATCAGGTAACAGACTTTCTTCGCACACCTGCCACCTGCCAGATGGGTGTGCCAGGACACACTGCATCAATGCCTGCCCCCACGGAGCTCACCCTCTGGGCAGAAACAGCATGTCTGCGTGTTCTCTGTATGGATGTGTACAAGTATTACACGTGCATACATATGATGTATGTTGTATATACACATGTAAAGTCTGTACTCAGTAAATACACGGTCATTTCTAGGGCAAAGGACAAATCACCAGGGGCTCAGTTAATGTCTCCAGTAGCAGTGATGGAATCGTGGCTTGGCCTTGTCCATTCCCCAATTTTAGAGGAGACCAGAGGTTGGAATAGACCGTGTCTTCCTGGGACAGTGGGGTGTGTTAGCTTCCCCTTTTCTCCTAACATGTCCTTGACTTGTCAGGCATGGTTGGACCACAGGACCTCAAAGGTACCCCCCATCTCTCCCCCTGAAGTTCCATTCAGTTCAGCCTGCTTTTATCAAAGACTGAGTGGCAGTGTTGGGGTGGATCTGATTCTCCTCCTAAAGGTGCATATCTGTTGGTGGCTGGGCCAAAATCCATGTTCAGTAAGTACCCTACTCATATCTGGAGACTGCTTGAGACTTAGTCTTCCCACCACCATCATCCACTCCCGATGCTGTCTTTCCACCACCATCATCCACTCCCGATGCTGCAGCCATGGAATGGGGTCTGTGAGGCTGGGCGCCCTTTTGATAGGCTTCAACAAAAGTACAAAGACTTGGGAGGCAGACGTTTCACGGGTTGAAAAAATGAGCTGAAGTTCTCAGAGGAAGAAATTGAAGATATCTATAAGCATGTGAAAAAATGCTCTAAATGACTATTGATTAGAGAGATGCAAATCAAAACAGCTTTGAGGTACCACATCTCACCAGTCAGATTGGCTAAGATGACAAAACAGGAAAATGACAAATGCTGGAGAGAATGTGGAAAAATTGGAATGCTAATGCATTGTTAGTGGAATTGTGAACTGACCCAACCATTCTGGAGAGCAATCTGGAACTGTGTCCAAAGGGCTATAAATAAGTGCATACCCTTTGACCCAGCAATAGCACTTCTAGGGTTGTATCCCAAAGAGATCACAGAAGTGGGAGGAAGACCCACATGTACAAAAATATTTATAGCAGCCCTTTTTTGGTGGCAAAGAATTGGAAATTGAGAGGATTTCCATCAATAGGGGAATGGCTGAACAAATTGTGGTCTATGAATGTAATGGAATACTGTTGTGCTGTAAGAAATGAGGAGCAGACGGACTTCAGAAAAACCTGGAGAGACTTATATAAACTGATGCTGAGTGAGGGGAGCAGAACCAGGAGAAATCTGTATACAATTACAGACAGCGTAGGTGTGATGACCAACTTTGATAGACCGGACTCTTCTCAGCAATGCAAGGTTAGAAGACAGCTCCAAAAGACTCTTTTTTTTTTTTTAAAGCAATTGGGGTTAAGTAACTTGCCCAAGGTTACACGGCTAGTCATTTGATTTATGCGTGGGTGCTCATTTTCTCAGGCCGGATCTGATCTCGGATCATCCAAACTCCGAGGCCGGCGCTCTTACTCACTGGGCCACCTAGCCGCCCCTTTAGGGCAATTGGGGTTAAGTAACTTGCCCAAGGTTACACGGCTAGGTTTTTGTTTGTGCGGATTAGGTGTCGGAGGCCGGCTCTGAACTCAGGTCCTTCTGATTCCAGGGCCGGCGCTCTATTCACTGCGCCACCTAGCCGCCCCCAAAAGACTCTTGATGGAAGGAGATGTTTGAGAGAAAGGAGAGAAACAACTGAGTTTGAAGGCAGGCTGAAGCAAACTACCTGCTGTCTTTCTTTTCCTTGTTTGGTTTTGTTTCCTCTTTCCCATTGTTCATTCCATCAGATACAATCCTCCTTTATAACCTGAAAAAAAAAAAAGAAAAAATGAGCGGAAACATGTAATGGCTCTGTGTTGTGACTGATGTCTGACAGCTCATCTCTCTGGGCCTTCTCACTGTCTGGGTGTCTCCCCTGCCCATAATGCTGTCTGGCTCTTCTAAGTGTCCGTGCCCTGGGCCCACTCCTCCCTGACTGGGGACGGTGAGACTGAAGGTCAGAAAGGCCCTTCCTTCTCTGCCCAGCACAAACCATCGCTTTTGTGGGACAAGGTGCTTATTTTCTGTTCCCTGAGACATTGCCACAGGGCTGGACCCAGGAAGACCGGCAGAGTCCCCAGGGCTGTCTCTTTTCTGGGCCATCCACTGTTCTCTTCTTCTGTAAGGTGAAGGAATTGATTCCTGTGGGGCCCCTTTTGCCCCAAACCACAAAGGCCCAGTTCTGGCAGCAGCTACCTCGGCCACTTTCTGCCTACACCTCCGTTCCTTATCTGTAAGGACTCTCAGCCCTGAAGTGAGCAGGTGGGACATGCTCAGTAATTGGGGGGACCCTTTAGGGGTTACAGCCCACTGTCTGGTGTGAGCCTGCGGCTCTGCAGGAATGGACTGAACCAGCCAGGGACTGCATTGGCCGTGTGACCATGTGCCAGGGATGCCCTTACAGGCTTTGGGGAGATGAGACGTATGTACCCCTAGTCTCAAAGGCAAATCTGAGGTTGTGTGTGTGTTGGGTTCTCTGCCAGCCTCAGAGTACTACAGGAATGGACGACCTATGGTCATGAATGAATGAATGAAAAAGCACTCATGAGTCAGTCACTTGCCCAGTGTCAAGCACTGTGTCCAATGCTAGTTGCATAAATAAAACATCCAGAGTGTCCCTGCCCTCGGGGAGCTTACATTTTAATAGAGAAGAGACAACCTGTAGAAGGGAATGGGGGTCAGGGACACTGATTTTAGTTTATAAAATGCCAGGCTTCGCGAGTGGAGCCACAAGTGGAGGCATCGGGGACGGAGAGGATTGAAGTACCTTTTCCAGTAGCAGTGGCAGATGGGTGGAAGTGGATGGGAAGCATGTCCTAGGGGCTGGCAGGGTGACTTGTGAGGAGGAAGGAGGGGGAGGCCTGACTCACAGGGAGGCGGCTGGAGCAGAAAAGACGTAGATCTCTGGGCCTTGGGTCTGTGACTTCTGTGGTGTGAGGACCTCTCCAGGGAGGAAGCTGGCTCTAGCAGTATAGACAACCTTTTTTCCCTGAAATTTGTTAGTCTTAGTGGTAGCCAGGTGTGGTGTGGACAGAGCTCAGTGGCTGGAATGTTGGGCCTGGAGTCAGGAAAAACTGAGGTCAAATCTGGCCTCAGACACTTACTAGCTGTGTGACCCTGGACAAGTCACTTAGCCCTCTTTACCTCAGTTTCCTCTACGATAACAGGGTGGTTGTAATGTCATCTGTAAAGTAAAAGCACAGTGCTTGGCATGAAATAGGCCTTATATTTAGCTATCATTATGGCTGTTATTGACAGGGTGGACCACTGGGTTCAATATAATAAGAAATTCCAGAGGCATAAGTGTAAAGTCTTACCCTTGGGCGTAAGGAATTGACTTTACAAGTATATATGAGGGAGGTGGGGTCAGATTGCAAGTTGTATGAAAAAGATCTGGGGGCTTTAGTGGACCTCAAGCTCCAATGAGTCCACCAAGGGAGCCCATAACCTAGAAGGCTAATGAATTGTGAAAAGAGTCAGAGCCTCCTGCAGTGAGGAGGCAGTGGTCCTGCTGTCGGCTGGCCTGCTCAAACCCACCTGGAGTCATGGGTCAGTGCTGGGAATCATGTTTTAGGAAGGACGTTGGTAAGCTGGAGAAAGGGGCACCCCATATGGTAAAGGGCCTTGGGTCTAAGCAACAGGAAGACTGGTGGATGGAACGGAAACTTTGATAGCTGTCTTCAAGTATGTAAAAGGTAGCCTTGTTCTGCTTGCACCTGTGGGGCAGAGCCAGGACGAAGGGGAGGCTAGGTTGCTACTTGGGCCTGTCGTAGCAGGGTTCTCTGGGGGTCGGTGGGTTGGCCTCTAACCAAGAAGGTCTGTGATTTTGTGAACCTTAGAAATCTCAAGGCTCTGTGTGAAATGTAGCTTCTTAATCTCGAGGCCAGAACCCAAATGAGGCCCTAAGTGTGGCCTAGTGAAGATGTGCTGGTTTTGAGAGTTTGGAGCCAGGGCCAAGCTCTGCTCATCACACTGCTCACGAAGGATGGTCTCTGGGCCTCAGGCTTTTGTTCTGTGAAATGGATTACCTTTGATTGTAGTGATGAAAGGTGTCTGCACAGGCAATGCTTTTCCCATTATGCCTCCATTTCCGTCCGTGTTCCCGCCTTCCAAGTGTCAACAAATAATCTTGCCAGAGCCTTCCTAGCCTTTGAAGTTAGATACAGGCCTAATGCCCAGTAGACAGCAAGCATCCACCTTCCACGTCCTCGGTGATTCTGGACGTGGTTCGTAAGCCAGTGTAGGCAGAGGAGGCTGAGTCCTGGAGAGGGAGAGAAGCTTTTAGCTTGCAGCCCCACTAAGTGAGGCTTTCAGAGAGCTTTCCTCTCTCACTGTCTGCTCTGACAGTGTTCTCAGAAAATGAGGGCGAGGATGGCACTTCTGCTTTCCCAGAGGAAGTCCCTGGAGAGCTGTGGGCTTAACTCTTATTGCCTGCAGGGTCTCTGAAGCCCCATCTCAGCCCTGGCAATCTGTGAGTCTGCCTTGGAGACCCTGTGACCAAAGTATAGCAGGAATCTTCCCCCTTCAACTGCTGGTCCCCAAGGGAAGTATTTCATGCTCAAGATCTCCCAGGATCACAGTTCTGCCTTTAGGCCTAGGGTATGGGTATATTCTAGAAAGTCACCAAGCTTGGCCTTGATTCTTTCCACCTCCCCAGTGAACCTAGAGGAAATGGCTCCTTCTATTTTGCCTTGTCAAAGAACCATTTTTCCTCAACTGGTTTTGTCAAACTGGGTATTTCTGGTATCTTCCACGGCAGTGAAAGTCCAGCGCACACTTGACCCTCTTTGTCCTCCCCTCTTTTCTAGAAATCACCATTCCACGTTGTCTTTACCTACACAAATTCCACATTGCTACTTTTCAAGGCAAGGTTTGACATCTGTACTGCTCTCTGTCCTATTCCCTCTAGTCCCCTTGTCTTCTGTTAGGCCTCCTCAGGGCTGCCTGCCGTTTTCTCGAGTGGCTCTTGGGGCTGCTCTGTCCTCCTTCCTCAGGGTCCCCATGGATGTGGGGCCTCCTCAAGATGAAATCTCTGGTTGCATCTCGAGTTGCCTTGCCTCTCCTCCCCCGGCCCCCTGCTGCTCACTGCTCAGTGCCCTAGGGTTTTCCTGATCTGCAGCCGTGGCCATGATTTGGGTCAGGTCAGGATCACTGATTCATTCACCTGTCAGTAAGAGCCCCATCAGTGCAGGTGAAGGCATATGTCTTTCTAAGGAAGATGCTCCATTTGCCAAATGTCTTTTCTCTTTCCCAGAGAGTGGTGGTTGTTGAAGATATCAGAAGATGGAAAGCAGTGTTGGAGCTTCCAGGGCAACCCCAAGAAAATTTAGTCGAAGCTTTACGGGAGTTAAAGAAGAAACTACCCTCAAAGGACGTGTTGAGGTCAACCAAGATTGGTAGGTGCATTGGCCCCCTCTCCCTTCCTCCCTCTTTTCCTCCTCCCTTCCTTCCTCCCTCCCTCTCTCCCTCCCTCCCTCTTTCCCCCCTCCCTCTCTTCCTCCTTCCCTTTCTCCCCTCTCCCTCCCCCTTCCCTCCCCCTCCCATTCTCCCTTCCCCCCTCTCCCTCCCCCTCCCCCTTCCTTCCTTCTCCCTTCCCCCTCCTTCCACTCTCCCTCCCTCCCTCCTTCCCCCCTCCCTCCCTTCCTCCCTCACTTCCTGAATAAACTTTAGAGGTCACTGAGTCCAGACCCTCATTTTCCAGAGCAGAAAACTGAGGCCTGAAGAGGCTCAGGGCTTGGGAAGGCTCCACAGAAGAGGTGGACAAGTAGGGGTCTCTGGAGGGGGTGGGGGAGGATCTAGATGAGCTGTGGCCCCAAGAGAGCTGGGTTGGGTCTGGGGTCCCGAGGCCCGGCTGCCAGACACAAGGGGTTGTTCTCGATGGCCACAATTATTGATTCTTTGACTTGAAGACATAGGGAAATGTCAGTCAATCAGCAAGCATTTATTAAATGCCAGCTATGTGCCAGGGTCTGTGCTGAGCACTGTGGATACAAAGAGAGGTCAAAATAGGGCCCTGCTCACCATCTAGTGAGGAGATAATGTGTAAAGAGCTCTGCGGCCAGGACGTTTACAGGATAAATGGGACAAGCTACAGAGGGAAGGCCTTCACACTGGGGGGGACAGGGAAGGCTTCTTATAGAAGACAGGAGTGTAGCTGGGACTTGAAGGAAGCAGGGGAAGCCACTGGGAGGCAGAAATGAGGAGGGAGGACATTTGGCAGGGCCACAGCCAGAGAAAATGTCTGGAGTCTGGAGATGAGGGTCATGTGTAAGGAATTGAGGGGGGCAGGTCACTGGAAAGGGTCAGGGAGAGTAAGGTGGGGAAAACTGGAGAGGTAGGAGGAACCCGGGTTAAAAAGGGCTTTAAAAGCCAAGCAGAGCATTTTGTATTTGCTCCTGGAGGGGACAGGCAATTGCTGAAATGGATTGAGTGGGGAGGGTATGTGTGTGAAGTAGTCAGACCCTTGTCTGAAGAAGATGGGTTCGACGGCTCAGCAGAGGGCAGCCTGGAGTGGGAGACTGGAGGCCTGCAGATCCCCAGCAGGTTATTGTAGTGTTCCAGGCCTGAGGGACTGAGGGCCTGCCCCAGGGGTGGCAGTGCCAGAGGGGAGGAGGGGGAGTATGGGAGAGATGCTGCCAAGGCCTTGGCAACAGTTTAGATGCTGGGAGGTGAGAGGGGAGGGGTCCAGGGTGATGCCTGACGCCCTGGAAGAGTGGTGCCTTTGGAAGAGGAGAGGGTTTGGGAGAAATTTCCAATAATGAGTTCAGTTTTGGAAATGTTTAGGGGACATCCAGTTGAGATATCCAGGAGTTGCTAGGTCAGCAGAGAGACTAGGTCCAGGTAAATAGATCTGAAAGTCCTCAGTGGGCCTAGGAAAAATTGTCTTTACTCCCTTCCTTTCTCAGCTCCATGCAGGCTGACTTCTGGCCCCATCACTATCAAAGACCATTTTCTCTACTTACTGGGATCTCCTGATGGCCAGATCTCATGGCTCTTTCTGAGCCTCCACAACCCCTCTGGAGAATCATGGGGCAGTGATGCCAGCTTTCTGAGACTGTTTCCTGATGATGCCGTTGGCCCTTCCTTCTTCCTGGGGGTATTAGGAGGACTCTTTGGGGAATGAGCCACCTTCTTCACAGCTGGTCCAACCTGATTCTGAACAGGGACTGTCTCCCCTGCACCCCCAGCCCCACAGATCATTCTGGATAGAATCTGCTCTACTTTGGATTAATTTTAATTGTCAGGAAATTCTCCTTTATTTCAAGCTTAAATCTGACTCTGCAACTTCTGCCCCCTTTTATGGTGTCTGCCCTTGGGGCCAGGCAGGGAAAATCTTTTTCTCTCATATGCCAGCTTTTCAAGTTCTTGAACTGAGCCCCCATCCTCTTCCCCCTCCCCCTTCTCTCTTTTGCCCAGTCCTGGTGGGCCGCTGTCTTGAGCCTCCTCACCTCCTTGGCCACCCTGTCTCCCCCAAAATGTGGTTCTCTCTCCCTGCTGAAGCCAGTTTCCTCCTGACCAAAGCGGAGGTGGTATGGACCCCCCTGAACCCCTTTGGCTGCCCTCTGACCCTGATGACTCATTGTCAGCTGGGTATCTCAGCAGCCTGTATTAGTTATTCTCCCTGGTGGTGTCCAGTTGTGCCTTGAGTAGGAGGGGCTCAGGAGTGGTTGAGCTGAGTTGATGTAGCCTGTTAGAAAGAGCATCTGGATGTGAAGCCAGGAGTTCTGAGTTTGGGTGCTGCTCTGACACTACGGGCTTGTGACCCTGGGCATGCCCCTCTCTCTGGGCCTTGATTTTCCCCCTCTGTAAAACAAGGGTCACTGAAAACTAGATGGTCCCCAGTGGCCCTCTGGGCTCTACATCTTAAGATGCTGCTGGCCCCTCCCAGCAGTGACCTGCCTCCAGGGCCAAGGGCCCCAGGCCGATCACAGTTAGGTCCTTAGGGCTACCTTTGTTGTTATTTTGATACTCAGTTGCTTGACTTATGGATTGATTGAAACTTCTTGGCCTCTTCTCACCCTCTTGTTGGGGAGTGTCCTGGGCTGCCTGCCCCATGTGGGCTCTGCTCCTCCTTAGTAGAAACCAATCCGAGAAAAGTGGGTTCTGAGGACACCCAGGATGTTCCTCTGGGTGGGCCCCGAGAGAGACTGGCCTCCGCTGCTGTCCTGCGTTGTGGCCACCAGAGGGCAGTCAGCCCCCACAGGTGAAGGCAGGGGCCGGCTGGGTCCAGGGGAGGGGGCGCCCCCGGGATTCATGTTGGGGTGCACAGAGCTGTACTGAGTGAAAGCATCAGGTCTCAGTGAGGAGCAGGGCCGCCTGTTAGCCACCTGAGATCATTTCTTAAAAATCATTTTGCTTAGTTCTGCAATGTAATTTTGAATGGATGTGGGTGTGTCTGATAGTCAGGGAATTCAGTTCAAAGAAAAGAAGGGAGGCCCCAGTGTGTAGCCTGGACTTAGGGCACTGGGAAAGCTGCCCACTTGGGCAGGACCTTGGCCTTGGCTCAGACCTTCCCTGGGCCATGCTGATGTTGGCTTGCAGCTGAAGTCTTAGGGCTTGGAGGAATCAGGGGCTTCTGGGTTGTTAGCACAGTTATGGGCTGTGCCTGCGGGTATTCATAGCAAGGACCCTCCCCCCATCTCCTAGCTCTCTGCCTAGCCCTGTCCTATGGGCTCTAGGAAAGAGTAGACCCCTAGGCTTGGTCCTAGGAATGAGGTAGATGTGGGACGTGGCCTGGGGCTGAGCAGTGAGAGCTTTGGCCCAGAGAGGGCTGGACAGCTCATAGAGATGCAGGCCTTGCTGGCACCTCGTCCTGCTTAGATCCTAACCAGGGCATCTTGGCCCCTGGTCCCTGGGCTCCCACCTTTCCTTACTTTTTCTGGGAACATCCTGGGTCCTGGCTTCAGAAATCTGTGACCCTGCCTCTAATGACCTTTCCTGCTGCTGGCCTTGGCTTCAGCATGCTTCCCCCACCTCACCCCTCCTCCCCATGCTCCAGACCACACAGGTGGGCTTACCAGAGGGCATATACATATCCAGAAATAAGTCAGTGGAAGGGGATTTGACAGGCCCTAGCCCCAGCTTGGCCCAAGTTCCTGCTCTTGTGCAGTTCCTAGATGAAGACGAGGTCTCCCCAGCTGAACAGAACCCCTCCAAGCTTCTTTGGGTAACCACATGGAGCTCATCTTCCTATTCACAATTCCAGGTCTCGTCTTGGCTGATCAGAAAGCCTCCTGGTCACATGGTAGGTTTTTGGTATTGCTGGTCATATGGCTGAGGGTAGAATTACAAAGAGGCAGGTTTCTATTAGCTTCCACCAATGGGCTGGGCTGCATCAGGAGGGAGGGAGGGAGCTCCCCCTTCCTGGAGGGCTTCCTGAAAGCCGGGATGGCCTCTTCTCCGCTGTGTCTTGTCTGGGGGTGGGGTGGGCTTGGAGCCCCAGGAGTGTCTGGAGGGAAGGTCATCCCCATCTCTACCTTCCTGGGCCAAGCACAGGGCTTTACACAGAGGGGCTGCTTGGGAGGCCCTTGTGCCCCCCTTGTGGGGGGCCCCTTGGCCCTAGCCTGAAGGGGTGAATCCTAGAGATTTAGTGAGGAGGTTGTGGTGTCCTCTGTTTTCCAAGAGGTCTGATGACATCACAGGTCACGTTGATGGTGTCACAGGTGACATCATGGGGGGACTTCTTGGTTTTTGCTTGAATTGGATTGAAGTGAGGTAGGGCTGCCCTTCTTTCTTCCCGATGAGTTGAAGTCCAATGGCCTCATGAAAGTCAGGACGCCTGGCAGTGGCCCGGGATGTAGCAGGTGCCTGACAAAGCTCTAAGCGTTCCCCAGCGCCTGCTTCAGCCGCCTTCATGGCCATTGGAGCCAATTGTCCCCATCCCCCATTCTGCCTGGGGGAAGGGGCAGGGGGTGAAGTGGCTTTGCACGCATGGGGTGCACACCCCCCCCCACTCACCAGTGGGTCGCCTTGGTTCAGCCCGTCTGCTGAGCCAGTTTGCCAGGGTGTGCCTGCTGCCTTGGCTGCAGCTTCTCAGAGGTGTGGGTGACAGTTGGGTGAATGGAGTGGATCTCCCAGGTGGGGGGCAGCCCTCACCCCAGAGGTGAGCCCTCCATGCACTCTGCCCCCCCACATAGTGATGAGGCATAGAAAGGGGCAGTGAAGGAGAGGGAGGAAAACCAGACGGCTCCAGGCTTCAGAACAGAGTGACTGGAAGAGTGGTGGTGCCCCTTGGAGAATCGGGCATGAAAGAGGAAGCATTGATTGAGGGCCTCGCAACCAGGGGGCGCCATGGTGCACAGCAAGTTCAAATCGGGCCCTAGACACTTACAAGTGGTGTGACCCTGGGCAAGTCACTTAGCCCTGTCTGCCTTGGTTTCCTCATCTGTAAAACAAGCTGGAGAAGGAAATGTCAAATCACTCCAGGAACTGCCTCCCCCACCCCAGGCAAGTTGCCCCACCTTGGATGCTTCCACCCGAAGGAAGTGTTCCCACCTTCCATCTGTTATCCCTGGGAGAAAGTGCTCCTGCTTGGCTGGGCTGGGGGAGCCCCAAGTCTGTTCTTTGTTCCTTCCCTAGGGGAGGAAGGGGAGTAGAGCAGGGAGACTGGCTCAGACCTTGCCTCTGACTCTTCCCGCCTGGGCGACTTTGGCAGAGCCCCTTTAGGCTGCTCAGACTCAGTTTCCTCACATGTGAGGCAGGGGTTGTCCTGGGCTGGTCTCAGCGGCCTTCAGAGGCTGTGCTGCTGTTGGTGCTTGGCTCCTTGGTATCCCTCCGTCTTGGAGAGCAGTGCCCCCCTCAGGCTGCCTCTTGTTGCCAAGGGCTTTGCGGCATCATGCAGCAGGCTCCTGTCAGCAAAACAAATGCGCCAGCGGATGGTTAGGACAGGGCGGCCCGTCCCTTCTCTGGAAGGGCTGGTCATCTGGCAGTCAGAGCTGTTGGTTTACTTTGTTATTTGGGTGATTTCAGCCAGGTCCGACTCTCCGTGACCCCATTTGGAGTTTGTGCGGCAGGGACAGGAGTGGTTGGCCATTTCCTTTTCCAATTTGTTTTACAGGTGAGGAAACTGAGGCACACAGTGAAGTGACATGTCCAGGGTCACACAGCCTGGAAGTGTCTGAGGCTGGACTTGAACTCAGATCTTCCTGATTCCAGGCTAAGCGCTGTTTTTTTTTTATTATTACAATGTTGTTACAGTATAAATTGTTCCAAACTCGCTTACCTATGCGTCAGCTCACGTGGATCTTCCCAGGTCTTTCTAAAGCCGTCCCTTTTGTTGTATAGTCTGGCACAGCAGCATTGCATCACATCCAGTACCATAGTTTGTCCAGCCTCTCCAGGTAACGAGTTCTTCGATCCCACCTCATCTTCTTAATACACACTCCTGTCTAGTCACACCTTAGACTTAGGCAGTTGACATTTGAAGTCCAAGTGCAAGAATTTACATTTATTCCTGTTTGATTTCAGCCTGGCCTTTTGGATGGAGAGCTGGACTCAGAATCAGTAGGATCTGAGTTTGAGTGCTGCCTCTGACACATGCTGGCTGTGTGACTGACTCTAGACAAGTCATAGCTTCTCAGTGTCCGAGGACATTCCCCAAGCTTCTAAGGTGCACCATAGCTGCAGCTTAGCATTGGTAGAGGACATTGCCTACACTGATGAAATCACAGGTTCTCACTCTTTCCTCCCCTTTGATCCACATTGGCCCATTGTTCTTGCTTGTTGAGAGAGGCTGCTCCCCAGGACTTGGGCTTCCCTTATTGTCCCTCATTCTTGCTCTGTGATGGTCCAGTGTATTGAAGATGGGAGGATCCCAGATCACGGCCAATGCTTCACTTTATAGCTGAGGGAAGAGAGACGGGCCCAGCCACACCATGTTCTCGATGCTTTCTTGTGCACTGCTTGTGTCTGATTGATCATGGACTGCAGGCTGCATGTGCTCACCGTGCATCTCCTCGCCCTGGGATGCCAGAGCTCCTGGTGTTCCTCACCTCCTAGAAAGGCAGCTCTCCTGGCAGCCTTTAGCTTCTCCTGTTAGGTCAGGTTCACTTTGGTGTTGACACCTGGACTGTGAAAGGGCCTGTGGACATGTCTCTTGAGGTTAGAAAGACTTTCCACAAAGGCTTGAAATGTGATCTCTGGGGATGATATAGAATGTCTGTACTCTCTCCTTGCTTCCAAGTATTAGTTCCTAAAGAGGGACCTGCTCGGGTCTACCCAGATAAGAAGTGCAGAGCCCCCCACTTTTTTGCAGAGAATATCTGCATATTTATTTCAAAGCTATAGCAAGAACAAATGCACAGATAGTCTTCTGTCTCCTGGAGGCATTGTCCTCCCATTTACTGCTTCTGTCACTGGGGAGGGGAAGAGGATTAGGTTCTGAGAGCATCAGTTTCACCAAGTTCTGGGCTTGCTTCCCAGCACCCAGGCTCCTCAGGACTTCCCTGCTGAATTAGCAGCAACATCTGCCAGGAATCCTGGATCTAATGTCTCTGTGACTTGAACTGCTGGGTCCAGGGACTCTGTGGCCTGTACCTGGAACTGAAAAGGACCCAGGAAGCAGCCTGGAAGCTCCCAGCCTGATTTTCAGGGCTACAGTCTCAACAGGGAGCTTCCTCCTCCCCAGAGTAGTGCCTAGGACCCATGGTGTGGGTCCTTCACTCCTGGCTGCAGCTGGGAAAGAGTCCCAGGTTCTCTGCTTTCAGATGGAGTGTTTCTCTTTGGCAGATTAGGAGATCAGTCTGTGGTTGTGGTGCTTGTGGAATTGTCCGAGAAATGTTGAAGCCCATGGCCCTTTCACTCTTTTGCTCTTGTCTCACTCTGTAGAGTGGTGATGACTCTGTAAAATGGGTCCACAGTGATTTGTGTCCACACCTACAAGACAGTGGTCTAGATGGTGACATTCTCTGACCATGTGGAAAGCAGGAGCTGAAGTTGACCTGACTGGGGCTTTGACAGGAAAACAGCAAGGCCCTGTTTCTTGGATGTCTGTCATTTCCTTCTAGGTCACACCGTGAACAAGATGCGCAAACATTCAGATGGAGAGGTGGCTAATCTTGCCAGTGAAGTTTACAGTGAGTGGAAGACGTTCATTGAGAAGCATTCCAATAAGCCCTCCATCGAAGTTCGTAGCGACCCCCAAACAGAGATGTTCAGGAGAAACGCCCACAAGTTACTGTCTGAAGCTTTGGAACTGGAGGTAATGCTCTTGGCCTCAGGGCTCAGCCAGGCACAGGGAGTGCTACCAAGGGGCGTCTCTGCTCCTGGACTCTTGCTTGATGGATCTTTGTCTTGACTTTGAGATTTACAGGCAGTTTCATAAATTTGTAGCCAGGACCCTGAAACAGACTTTCAGGAAAGGCTCAGATACCAAATAAGAATGGTTTACTGTTTCTCAGTTGTGTTCTGCAGATGCCAGGTCTGTGCAATGGAGATTGGAGCTCTGGGAGAATATTCCAATGACAATGATCTTTGTGGCTCCGCGTATCATGTAGGAGGTGCCATATCATGAGGTGCTGCAATTTTGGATATGAAACTAGACTTAAGATCCTGTAAATTTTACCTTGGTCCCAAGGAGATTCCATTCTGCTGTCTAAGACCGCTTTAGCCAACATTTGGGGTCCCATCAATGATGCCCACAAGTGTTCCATGGGCCAATTGATTCTGGAAATAGTGAATTAGACATTAGTTCTCTAATAGAGAGGGGAGATCAACGTACAAGTAGAAACTGCTTGGGCCAAACTAACACCCAGCCGTAGCTTCGTAAAGGCATACAGCAGGTTAAGGACCCAGCAGGTAGCATGATGTAGCATGATGTAGGGTGAAGATGATGATTGGGGGCACATGTGGTAGAAGGAAGCCTATGAATTCATGATTTTACTTCAGGAAGTCTGCATTCCCTGAGTGTCCTGGAAGAGATGTTTTAATGCCTCTGGCTCTTCCTCCTCTGCCAGAGGAAATCCCTGGATCTGGAATCAAGGGCCTGGGGCTTGGAGCTTGGCTTTGCTGCTGCCCCTTCCAGTGTAGCAGGGCAAGGCCCTCTTTACCCCTTGGTAAGAGCAATGCAGAAGGAGGGGGTCTCCTTTTTTGCCTTGGAGTCTGTGAGGTTCCCTCAGTGGCAGACACTGGTATTTCTTCAGAGGGCAGCAGTGGCATGATTGAGAGAGATGTGGGCCCTTCCCAGAGCTTCCAGCTCTGCCCCTTGAGCACAGCCTCAGTGACCTTGAGCTCCTCTTAACGTGAGGCTTGGGAGTTGGCACTGCAAGCTCCTTCCAGCTTGAAAATTCCATGGTTCTCTTGAGTCCTCAGTATGACCCAAGTGTTCCACAAGGTATCTTTTTTTAATAGGGACACATGTAGAAGGAAGACAGAATAACTTGGAGGCCTGGTGTCTGTCTAATTTTCCGGGATATTGATTAGCTGACAAGACTTGTTTGGTATTTTAAACAAAGTGTATTTTTGCAATAAATCAAAATTGATTAGAGAAATGTACAGTAGGGGTGAATAATATCTAGTTAATGTGGTGGTAAATATCAGCTCCCTGTGGCATCTTTTTAAGTAAATGATTGTAAGGAAGCCTTGCTGTAAGGATTAGTGAGCAGTTTGCCTGCTATATCAAACTCCATAATAATTATCCTTTTACTTTATCCATTAATTATCCTTTAAATGGCACATCAAGTGCTCGGCACTCAAGTGTTACAAAGCAAAGTTAAATAAGTGATCCGCTTGTTCACACTTTCCAGTTTAATCGGGAAACGATGATATTCAGCAGAACTGAACGGGTTGGTTTCCAAAGCACAAATTAAAAAAAAAAAATTGAAAGTCTGAATCTGAGGCTGATCCTTGATGTGAAGAAAAACAGATTCAATCTGTTTCCCTTGCCTAAAGAGCGTTTGATTGTCTTTTCATTGGTTTCATATGTCCCGGAATACAGACACAAACACTTTCGTGTGGTGCTAACCAGCTCAAACCGTCTATTCTGGTCCTGCAGTGTTTCTACACTGGCGAGAGTCACTGGTCCTTGCAGCCCTGCCGTGGGCCTCGGATGGGAGCCAGTGTGGAATCCATTTGAATCAGAGGCCAAATCTCCATAAGGTCTTGAATCAGGCAGGAGTCCCATGGCCGGATCGGCCCTGGGCCAGGGCTGCAGGGCCTTCCTTTCTGGTTCGGTCTGGTCTTCTCACAGCTGCTGTTTCTTGGTGTCCTGAGGAAGGTCTCTCCATCACCCATCTCTGCAGATCCTGTTGCTAATATGCATGTGACCAAAAAAGTACATCCCTTATTAAGAGAGATTTGTTCCTCTTCCATGTCAGTGGCTGCTTCCTTGTTCTCAGAATTGTGGAACAGATGAATAGAAAAGCCGTCTTCACGGCCCTGGCTTTCTCTTCCTTTATTTTCCCTTCTTTATTCTCTTGCAGCTATCAGATCTTTCCTCATATGAAAGTCTCCTGCCGGGTCATTCTCTTACTTCCCCTTCCTCATTACCCACTCGCCTTCCCACCTCGCTCCTGTGATCATTTAAAAAAAAGCGAGCATGCTTCTAAACGTGAGCCTGGACCATCAGTGGTAAGAAGCGGCAGGGCTGGTTAGCGAATGTGCTAATGAGACCAGGGTCAGAGGCGCAGGCCCCACGTGGGCCTGCCAGCTCTGCTTTGTTCCGTAGCCACACACTACCTCCTTAATGTGGACCAGCCTCCTCATAAACACGTTCCACCGGTCACGATGGGAAGTCTGCTTTGGAAGAAGTGTGGCATTTGAGGGTCCCTTAGGAGAGAGGCTGCCCGCAAAGGCGGGCACTTAAGGAATCGTCTCCTGCCCGCCTCTCATCTCCCCTCCTCTGCCCCTTCTCTCCTACTTCCTATTTACTATAGGTTCTTTATAGGCAGAGAGACTCTTTTGTCTTTGGGGCCCGTAGTAGTTACTTAATGAATGGTTGTTGAATTGAACTGACATGGAATTGAATGCAGACCTGGGCTCTCAGCAGTGGCTTTCCTGAGGTCTCAGGCCTCACACCTATGTGCATCCAGCTGGGGCTTTGCTCTTTTCCTCCTTGTAGGAGCTTGTCTGGGTCTGCTTTCTGTAAGCATAATAATCCGCTGGGTCTCTAAGCCCCAGGACACACCATCTTGGTGTAGGAAGGATTATTCGGGTATTTGGATGGATCTGTGTTCTCATTGATGGGGTACTCCCTCTAGCAGTGCAGCTGGAGGCCCATCCATCTTTGCCCCTCAGGTGACTTGTCCTTGTCTCTGTATAGTTGCCACGGGGTGTCCTCCCAGGATGCTGGGGGCTTCCCTTGTGTTCTCCAGGCACAACAGTGGTTTCCTCAGCCAGCCAATCAAAAAGACTTTGTTTCTCCTTGGCAGTCTCTGCTTGTAATGTGTCCCGGCCTGCTCATCCCCTCAGGTGCTTGTCTGTTGCTGCCTTGGTCCTGCGAAGGCTGGAGTGTACCTTTTGACTGGTTGTGTCATGTGGAGACTGGAAAAGATGACGTTTGCTCAGGGACAGCTAGGAGCACAGAACAGAGTACGGCAGTGGGGAGTGAGATGTCAGAGAGGTGGAGGCTGAGGCCTGGGTTCAGATCCTGGATTATATGTGACACCAGGCACATCACTGATGTTCTTTGTCTGTAACATGAGCAGGCTAGACAGGAAGCATTCTTTGACCAAATGAGGTTTAGCCTCGAGTGGATAGTTCATGTTTTTGTTTTGTTTTTGCTTTTTTGGAGGGGGGAAGGCAGGGCAATTGGGGTTAAGCAACTTGCCCAAGGTCACACAGCTAGTCTGAGGCCAGATTTGAATTCAGGTCTTCCTGACTCCAGGGCCAGTGCTGCCCCTCAAGCTAAACTCTTTTGGGTGGTGTTTGATCTCTTCCAAGATGTGGGATTGATGAGCTTGATGCGGTCAGCACAGTACAAGCCACCACGACATGTGCCACATGGCTACAGTCATCAGGCTTTGTTTCATGTTTTGGCCACTCGGCATATGAGTTATCCCATGTCTCATGGACATGTAGTTTTCAAGCAAGAAGGGACCTTAGAGGCTGTCCCTTCTGTCCCATCTGATTCCCTCATTGTATATGTGAGGACACTGAGGCACAGCAGAGAGCTGCCTGCCTAGGAGTTAATGGCCAAGCTGGGCATAGAGACCCAGGGCTCCTCCATGTTGTGTCAGTGTGCTACACCACACACACACACACACACACCATACCACACCACACCACACCACACCACACCACACACCCACATACCACACACACACACACCACACCACACACCCACATACCACACACACACACACACACACACACCACTCCACACCACACACACACACACACACACACACCACTCCACGCCACACCACACACCCACATACCACACACATACACACCACACACACACACACCACCCCACACCCCCACATACCACACACAACACACACACACCACACACCCACATACCACACACACACACACCACACACACACATACCACACACACACACACACACCACTCCACACCACACCACACACCCACATACCACACACACACCACACCACCCACACACCCACATACCACACACACACACACACACACCACACCACACACCCACATACCACACACACACACACACACACACACACACACCACTCCATGCCACACCACACACCCACATACCACACACACCACACCACATACCGCACACACACACACCACACACACACCACACCACACCACACACACATCACATACCATACACACATATTTTTATTTTCAACTTGTGTATTTATTCTCGTTCATATATTTTTATAATATTCATATCATACATACAGAGGGTATATAGTTTCCTCTTTGTAACCCAAGTTCTCAAATTTAATGTATCTTTTTAAAACAGCTTTCACCAAGTATCCTCTGATGTCCTCTCATGACAGGGAGGTGACCTGAGTTCCAAAAGCTCTGTCAGGTTCCACCATGCTGGAAGAGCTCCAGGGGTGGGTGTGCTTTCTGAGCATCAGCCTAGTCAAATACAGAGAGGCCAGCCACATGGCAGTACATTCTTTGGCCATAGTCACTTGTGCCCCCACAGACATGCAGTAGAAGGTGTCTACTCCTGTGGAGCCCACTGCTGCTTTGGCAGTGATGGAGTCAGAGCAGCCAGAGATGGGGCAGATGGGCTTAAGAGCCAAGGTATTTAGACCATCTCCAAGCCCTCATTTGAATTGAGCTCAGCCTTGTTTGTTCAAAGACTTGGAAAGTGGACATTCTCTGGCAGGAGCCAAATGATATCAATCTTAACATTCTAAACATGCTCAAAACCAAAATGAAGAGGAAAGTATGAGTGGCAGGATGGTTCAGGTCATCCTTGAGGAAGAAGGTGTTGGAGGCAACAAGGAGCATTGTAGTTGACATTTGGTCACCTCATGTAGCAGTGCTCATGGTAAACATTTGCAGAAAGATCACCAATTGGCACTTACAGGCCAGCGTCAGCTGCACAGGATGAAGACGTAGACTAAGACTCTCCAAATTCAATCAACATGCAGTGACTTCATTGCAGAGCTGAGGATGGCACAGAATGTATGAGAAGGCATTAAGCAGGAAGAAGGAAGGCCAAAGACTTGTTGACCCAAAGAAGCCTTCCACCTTTGTATCCTGAATACTTTCTTTAAGAAGACTCTGAAGGTGCTGGGCGTGGTGACCAGCAAATAACATTGCAAAAGAGTGAAACAGGTTATATTTTAATAGACAGGAAAAGACTCATTACTGGCACTGGTGTGGGAATCATCTGGGAGCCAGATATCTGTGTCCACTCCAGTCTCTGGCTTTTCAGAAGAGGAATTAGAATTGGTGACTAGAGAAAAAGAAGAATAAAGGAAAACATAGCATAGTATTGAAGCGACTCCAACTATTTAATGAAGCCCTTGACAGTGAAAACTGGGTAATGGACAGCAGACATGATGCTGACACCAGTGACTGTATAGAAAAGTTTAACTGATAAAAACCAGTTGCTATAACAAAGGGCCTTGACTTACTCACCAAAAGGCAGCAGTGGTTTAGAATATAAGCTTATTAATAAAACTTTTTGGAAAAAGATGCCAGTTGATTGTAAGTAGCTTTGCTTTATAAATGAGAGGGAATCTGTGGAGGATAAAACTGACTTAAAGAAAGCAAAGTCATCCTAAGGGGCATTAGGGATAAAAATAGAAGGAAGACCACAAACAGAAGAAAGATGGAAAAGATCTGCAAAGATTTTTGTAACAGCCTGGTTTTGCCATTGAGGACAGATAGATGAGGCACTTATTGTTTGTTTTATGCCAGGCGCTGTTCTAGGTTCTGGGGATAGAAATAGAAATGAGACGAAAGGGTCCTTATCCTCGAAGAGTGTGTGTGTGTGTGTGTGTGTGTGTGTGTGTGTGTGTGTGTGTGTGCGTGTGCGTGTGCATGCAGGGAGAGAGGGTGAAAGTCCAGAGAATTAGGAGTGGAGCTGGGTAGAACTGATAGAGAGCCACCACACTTGGACTTCGGCCCGGGGTCACAGACCTACTTAGGGGTAGGGATAATACTTCAAAAACAAAAACAGAAAAAGGAGTTGCTTGTTGTTGTTACTCGGTTGTTTCAGTTGTGTCTCAGTTTCCTCATCTGCCAGATGAGCTGGAGGAGAAGGAAATGGCAAGATACAAAAACACAGGGACCAAGAACAGCAAGAGCAGTTGACCCCCGTGTCTCCTCTCCCAGCTACACAACATCTTTGTGAGTCAACTTTAGAGGGTAACTAGACAGGAGTCAGGAGTGTCTGGAGGACCGTGCTGGTCAGGAGCAAGCCAGCCCAACCGTGGACCATCGACCAAAGATGAAGAGATGACAAGATCCCACATACTGCCTTTGCTTGGCATCAAATGCTGCCATAAAGGCTGTTTTCCACACATCAGAATCATTCAAGATGCCCTGAAAGAACAGAACAGACCAGAAACAAGCCTCCTCAGCGACCCTCTGATCATAGACATCAGACAAGATCTAAAACAGACAACTGATGTGTAGCCACTACAGGTGTTTACCACTGTGGATGGAGGGCATCCTGATTGACAGAAATTCTCATTGGATGGGGAGGTTCTCCAGATGCTCCTGTTTGTGGAGGACATTGTACTAGTGGCATCAAGCTCCAGAACATTTTAGAGTCTCCTGGAAAAGAGCCATAGCTATTCAGAAGTGTTTGATCTGACTATCCACACAGCAAAAACCAGATGGATGAAAAATTGCTATTGTCCACAGTGAGTGAGGCTAAGGATTAAACAGGAAAAAGAACAGTGGACCTGGATGCCTTCAATAAATGAGCATGTATTTACCAAGAGCTGACTGTGTGCCAGGTATTGTGTTAAGTGCTGGGAAATTGCAAAACCCTTTTAAAGGTCCCAAAGGAGGAAGAGGCCAAGCACAAGTGTTGACAGCTAGGTGTAAAGGAGGCCTGGAGAGTGGGGTGATGGCTGAGGATACCCTGAGCACTATGCCCTTGGGGAGGTAGAAGGGACGATGTTAGGGCAGCTCCGAGGAGGAGGAGGAGGAGCTGAAAGAAGCTGAGGCTTCGTCATGGCTGTGCATCTAGATTTTGTTGTTTACAAAGCACATCCTGTTCTCCCCATTTACTCACCTGATGCATTTCTAAGATTCTTGTACATTTGGGGCTCACCATCATTTGACGCTGAGGAGAGGTCAAGTGAGAGCCCTGTTACAATGAGCTCTTACCTCATGTGAGCCACAGTTTACATGTAATACCAACATGTACACACAGAGACACACACACACACAGACACACACACTTGCATAGACATACACAGACACAGACACTCATGCACACATACACACACGCGCACATGGATCTTACCTTGGTGACCACTGGATACTCCATGTGCTTTAATGGGATCATATGAAGAGCTTTGTGAATGCACTCTTTCCTGCCCACCTGGCTTCTAGCGCTCAGTTTCCCCACAACATACTTGTCTTACTAGGTGCTGGGGGGGGGGGGCAGGGAGGCACCTCCAGGATCTCCAGAATTGTTGTCCCGTTGTGCTCGTGGGGCACGTGCCTAAAACATGTCTCCTAGGACTTGAGCTCAAGCCTCCTGGATGGTCGCTTGAACTTCTGAAAAGGTATCCTAGGAAAAGGTATTTTCTGGTGACCGCTGCTGCGTGAGCATCAGGCTGAGAGGTTCCCTTCCCCCGTCACCATTTCATGCTGGGGCTGCGCTTGTCAGGTGGTCCAGATGTTAGAACAGGGGGAGTTGGTTTAGAAGAGCCAGAGGAGGTCTGTTAGGGAGAATGCTCTGGTAAGCCAGCTCTGGGGCATCCCCAATCCTGGCCCAACCACAGAGTGTCTCAGCCCCGCAGGGAGGACAGACGGCAAGTCCAGACCATGCAAGGGCCATGCTAGCTTGTGCCAGACAGGCTGTACCTGAGCCCCCAGACTTCCCTTGCTTCAGCCAAGCCGGCTTCTGCAGTGGTTGGGAAAGGATGGGGCATTGATGTAGCAGTACTTGGCATGTGGAGATCCTACCTTGCACTAGTAGCAAGTAGACTTAATGCTTCTAAGGTAGACTGAGTTTTAGGACCAAAAGGTTCTTATTTGCATAAACATGCACAGCAGAATTTTATGAAAACCCAGGTATTCCCTGCAGTGAGAATAAGATTCTATGAGCAGTTTTCTATGATAGTGATGCTTTTGCCTCAGTAAAATATTAAATAGTAAATCATGTTCATCTAAAAAAATATATCACAGAAATTTGGTATACAAAATAGGCATAATTTCCTCTGCCCTGCTCCAGTATCTTCCTGACCCTCTTTAGCTTTGAGGGCAAGGGAGGGGAGAGGGGAAGAAGGAGGGGGTTGCCACCCTGAGGGCAGAACTCAAAGCAACAGGGAGATCTTAGAGAACAATAGACTATGTGGCCTGGCATAATGAAAAGTGGCTGCCTTCATTGTCCCCCCCCCCCCAAAAAAAAACCCAGTCAAAACAAAGTGGGCCAAGAGGGAGGGAGATGTTCTTGTGAAGTCCTGGAAAGACTTCACTGAACCTGAAGTCAGAATTGAGTGGCTTGATCCAATGGATGGAGGGAGGGATGGATGGATGGATGGATGAGTGGATGGATGGATGGAGGGAGGGAGGGATGGATGGAGGGAGGGAGGGAGGGAGGGATGGATGAATGGATGAGTGGATGGATGGATGGATGGAGGGATGGAGGGAGGGAGGGAAGGATGGATGGATAGATGAGTGGATAGATGGATGGAGGGAGGGAGGGAGGGATGGATGAGTAGATGGATAGACAAATGAAAGTGAAAGAGAAAAGAGGAGAGGGAGGAATGGAGTAGGAAGGGACACAGAGAGAAAGGGGAGAAGAGAATCTCCTACATGACCCCTAGTATCCTGACTCTTGACATTTTCACTGACTGTCCCCAAAGCCTGGGGTTCATCTCTGCCTTCTGGCTTCCTTCAAGTCCCTCCCTTTAACAGGAAGCCTTCCCGATTCGCCTTCACACCAAGGCCTTCCCTCTATTTTTCCTGTCTCTGGGTGGTTTGTTCTAGTTGTGTACACGTCCTCTCCACCGTTAGATTATTTGCTTGTTGAGGGCAGGTACTGTCTTTGTCCTTTTTGTTTTCCAGGGCTCAGCACAGGGCCTGGTACTAAGTTTATATGATAGTTAAATGTTTATAGACAGACAGGCCAATGGAGCATGCATGTAAGTGCTTATGGTGAGCCAGGCCTACAGTGCTAAGCCCTAGGGATACAGAAATAAGCCAGAATGCCAGTTCCTGCCCTCCAGAGGCCTCCACTTTAACAAAGGAAGACAGCCCATAATCAGGTGCTGGGAAGGGACTGAGGCTGCTGGTGTGGAGCCCAGGGCGCTTGGAGGTCTGGGGCAGGGACTCCTGAGCAGAAGAGAAGGCTTTGGTGCAGTCTGACTGAATGCTGGCTTCTCTGCTGCCTCCCCTGAAATGCAGCAGTACTAATGCTTGGAACATCTCCAACTCAGGCTTCTTCTTGTGAGGAATCACTTTGCAAATTTGAGAGGATGCTATGATTAATAGTAGGCCCCTCCCCGGGGTCCTCCAGCAAAGGCTGGCCCACCCCTTGGGCTGATGGGGGGATTCTCAGCCAGGGCTTTGGTGGGTGCTCTGTACCCCGCAGGCCTCCCAGATCAGCACTGATGTATTTCGGCCCCTCCTCCCAGGTCCTGTGGCCTGATGACACTGATATCCTGATCAGAACGTATGGTATTATCCTGATTTCTTGTCCTTTGTAGTTTCCTGAACTGCAAGTAACAAGCCTTAGGACCAGTTACTTAGTTCAGGCAAGTTTCCTGTTATAATGGCAAATATTACCACCCAGCTGGGGTTGTGAATGAGGTCTCTGTCACATCGCACATGGCCTTGTTCCTTAATTGCCAGGGTGGAATTAATTTGCTCTTCCTGTTTCTTTTGTGACAGGAAGTAGATTTCCTTGAATTTAAGTTGATTAATGAAGGCCTCTGAGCCCCCAAGCTCTAGGCTCTGCAGCTTTTAATCCTTATGAAACGGAAGGTCCTCATTTGATAATTTGGCTATGTTTTTTTTAGATGGATCACCCACTGGTTGAAAATATCGAGCGTGAAGCTTTTCATCTCTGCTCCCGTCTCATTAATGGACCATATCGGCGGACAGTGAGAGCCCTGGTCTTTACATTAAAGCACCGAGCTGAAATTCGAGCTCAGGTCAAGAGCTGCTCTCTACCAGTCAACACGCTGGTGCAGACTTACAAAAAGTGACCTTCACAGTCGTCCACGCCCCAGGGAGCGGCACTGGGCCCACCGAAGGCTGGCCGCTTCCCTCTTTTCAAAGGCCTCTTTGAGTTTGGGTGAGGGGGAGACCTGGCTGCCATCAGCCTTCTCCAAGTGCCATTCCATTCAGAAGGAGGGCATGAAGAACAACAGGGGATGGGCCCCGGCATCATTATCCATAACAAGTGCCACTGTCTGAAAGCATCAGTGGCGCACCAGGGCCCTGGAAGCACCATGTTTGTGATCACAAAACTAGGCCAGGAGGGTGATGGGGCTTATTGTGGGCTTGCCAAGGAGGCCTCTCAACTCATTCTCCTGTTGGGCCAGGAGTGCCTCTCCCTTCTTCTACCACCCCGCAGGTAACTGAAACTCAATTACTGCCGTGCTTGGTGACGTCCCCCAGCGTTTAGATAGCCCTGGTGCTCTCAGAACTCACCCATCTGTCTTCCCTTTGCTGTCCGCCAGGGGTAAGTCTGCAGGAGCCACTGACACCCCCCTCTTCCCTGATCATACTTATCTGAATGTTTCAGCTCTCCCTTGAAGACCTTCAGCATTGGTCTCTGAAGCCCCCATGCTGGGGCTTCTAATGAGCTTGTGGCCTGAAGCAGCCAAACCTCGCGCTTTGTTGGAATGCCTGGCTATTAGACTTTAGAGATATAGAGAAGGTGGATAATGAAATCTCTCTCTAGACAAGTTGGTTGAGAAAAATCTATTTTAGCAAATCATGACTGGCCCACAGGAGACTCCTTGAGTGATTATGTAAATGCAATCTGCCATTTTTAAGAGCATGACAATAAACCATGTGGTTTAAAAACACTGAAATGTTGACTCTTTCCTTGGAAGGCATATTGGACTGAAGACCTATACTGGTGTCTCACCTTCAGATTGGCTTTTAATTCTTTGAGTGAGAATCTTTCCATGATCCTGACACTCTGCAGAAAGAACATCACCTGACCCCTCTCAGAATAGGGCTCCGAGGACCAGGGGACCTGCAGGATGCGTGGGTCACCTTCAGGCTCAGGATCAACTCTGGATTGGAGGAATTGTCCAGCTCCTTTCCAGATTTAGAAATGGTTTAGGTTCCCTTGAGTTGACTTGTCTTGCCTAGAGTAGGTGCTTAATAAATGCTCTTCAAATTACATTGAATTTGTTGCATTCATTCTGACGTTTGTGTGTGCACCTGTCTGAGGGTGGAACCAATGTGTTGGATTTGGAATTCCAGAATCCCCCTGGTGAGCTTCTCCATCCGTCCCTCCTCCTTTCAGGTAGCGGGTGGCTTCCCTAGATAAGCAGAGGGCCTATACCTGTGCTCTCGCTGATCCAGGGAACTCTCAAATGAGGCATTTCCTATCCTGATGCAAGTTGGCACCCTCTCTGTTACTTGTGGTCTTAGAGATCTGTCCAGAGCACCAAAAGGTGAAGCGACTTTCTGGGGCTTACCAGTCTGTGTCAGAGCGTGAAGCTCTTCTTGGTTTGGAGGACAACTCTGTAGCCACCGTGCCATGCTGTGAGTAGCTAGTATTTCTATAAGAGCTTTATCAATATGTCCTCATCCGACCCTTACAACACCTCTGATGTTATCTCCATTGTACAGATGCAGAGGCAGACAGCAGGTAAACCACCTAACTCACGTTTATTTATTTAACAATCATAGCCATTCCCCTTACAACGGCCCTACAGCATATATCTCACAAGAATCCTGATCCTCATTTTATGGATGAAGACCCTGAGTTGGAGAGGTCCAGTGACCTGTCCACACCAACTCTCTGAGCCAGTCTTCAGAGGCCGCATTTCTGCTGAGGCCTGCACCCTTCTCCTTTCTGATTGTCTCTTGTGCTTTGACTTAAGCCCTTCCTGCTATAATCTGTCGGCTTCCTCTTGGCTTCAGAAATGCATCTGGTCCTGCACGTGTACACACACACAATCGGAAGTGTATTATCAAGTGACCTTTTTGTGAAGAGACTAAAACTGGGGAGGAGAGAGCCCCTGGCGAAGGGTGACTCATGACTCTGTGTTGACTGTGGATGCGGGCCAATAATTGACTTTCCTTCTGGGTTGTCAATACCAAACAGCCACCATATGGTTGAGATGTTTCTGAAAGAGTCCCCCCGATGACATCTGCCATAGGAAGACAACCAGGCCAATGGGTCATGTGGAGTAGCACGGACGAGGGGCTGGCTGGGCCCCAGCTTATCTCACCAGAAGCCCTCCGGGATCTTTGCTCAACTCCAGGAAACTGAAGAATAAGCTGTTTTATGTCAACCAGGAAATGATTGTGGGATGTGTGCAGGGGCAGCCAGAAAACGTTGAGGCAGCTGCTGAAGAACCTGAAAAATCAGTTGTCAGGAATGGAACCATGGGAGGGGATTCTTGTTTCAGATAGAGCTTGGGCTGGTCAAGGCCAGGCTGGACAAAGTCTGCTTTCCATGTGACAGCCTTTCAGGAACATCTCTCCGGGACTCTCTGAGCCTTCTCTAGGCCACTTGCATGCCTAGTGAGGTCTGTGCCCTGATCTTGAAGCCCTCAACCATCTTGGTCACCCCCGTTGGAAGCTCTCCAGCTTTCAGTCCTTCCTGAAGTGTGATGCTGTAAACACAAGCCTCCAGATGCAGTCTGACCAGGCTGTGGGACCTTGGGCCAGTCACTGTGCCTTCATCTCCTCATCCACAAGAAGAGTATGAGACACTTTATTGAATAAACGCCATCACTCCCCTGATCCGACAGGTTAATATAATAATCCTGGTAAAGGAGACTCGGTCTGTTTGTTATGGCCTGTCCCTGATGGGACCACATATTGCCAGTTTCCTTTTCAAGCTATCGCCTATCTTTGCTGCTGGGTCTCACCTGGAGTCCCACCTCCTCCAAGGAGCCTTTCCAGATCTCCCCTAAGGCTGCTGCCTTTTTTCTCTTATCTCCCATTTTTCCCATCTAGTCCTTTGCATATTGTCTCCCCAGGTGGGCATCGAGCTCCCCAAGGGCAGGGATTATTTTTTGTTTTGCTTTCTGTCCCCATGGCCTCAAACAGTGCCTGGCATATAACAGTGCTTAACAGACTTGCTGACCCGACTTTAATGGATCCATTCTTTAATGTTCCCTGAGATCAAAGTCAGGCTCATGGCTCTATTTTGAGAGCATTCTCTGTTCCTTTCCCTTTTAATCAGGATGTGTGTCTTTCTGTACTCTTATAGTAACTTTGCTGTTTTTCACAACCTTTCACATCTCCTGGCCTGTGACTCGGATGTTGTGCCTGTGGGCCAAATGACTTCATTCCTCGAGGATGCCGAGGGGGCTCTCACCATCTCCTTCTTTTGGGTATCAGTTCCCTGTGAGTCACCTTTGTTCAGTCATTTCCAGTTCAAGGTCGTTCTCAATGACAGAAATGGGCAAAGCGAGGACTGACATCTCTGCCTTCTTCTGTTGTCCAGGATCATCGTACTATGTACCCCAAGCAACAGTTCTGTCCCTGCTTTGATCCTCTCTCACCGAGATAGCTTTAAAAAAAAATACGCTTTCTGACCCTAATTGTCCTTGCCAGCTTTAATTTGTTCTGAACTTTAGCAGTTATGACATTTTCCTAGGATTTCATCATAGCATGGATATCCCATGATGCCAGGCCTTTCTAAGTCTTCTGGTAGCAAGGATTGCTCAGTGGATAGGGCACTGGACCCTGAATCAGCAACACCTGACTCAGGTGTTTAGTAGCTGTGGCCCTGGGCAAGTCACTGAACCTCTCCCTCAGTTTCCTCATTTGTAAAAATGAGGATAATAATAGCACCTCCCTCCCAGGGTGGTTGTGAGGATTGAGTGAAATTACAATGTGGAAAACACTTTGCTGACCTTGAAGTGCTGCATGAATGCCAGCTATTATTATTACTAGACTAATCGGAATTGGGTGGTGGTTTCCTTCAGAAACTCCCATTTTTTTCCTTACCAGAATTCTTTCCTTTTGTGTCTTCTGAATTTCGTACTTAGGGGTTTCCTGTCCCCCCTGGTCAGACTTACCTTGTAACTGTGGTTATAACAACTTCCGCCTTCCTTCATTGTATTACTCTCCATAGTATCTACCTTCATGGTATTAGCTGGACCAAAGCGGCCTCTAATGTGTGAGTGGCCAGAGCCAGACAGAGCATCCTAGAGACAGGAGAGTCAGGAAGCAAACTGAGATCTCAATATTCACATCTATGGCTATGCAGGGAGCTGTAGCCTTGACGATGAGGGGTAATGGCAATGATGAGACAAGTTTGGTTCATAGCAAGGCTTCATGACCCAAACATGGGTATGGCAGGTGTTTGTCCAAGCCCAGAGAACACATGGTGCTGGTCAAAGCAATAAGATAGTTATATGGAACAGTTCTGGGATTTTGCTGTGGCTGAGATCATCCAGGGGGGTAAGCACCCTGTTATGCCAAGCTCAGGTGCAGCTTGTTTGCTGGGCCTTAGCTGGAAAACAGGTTGTCTCCTAATATCTTGAGAGTGGATACACCTAAGCAGTTTTCTTCCTCCCTTGTTCTTTTTATTTTAAGCCTTTTTTTTATTAGATTTGCAAGACAACTCTTAAACACATTTGCCAGCCCTTGTTAGATGCATGCCATCCCTGCCTTTGTATTCGTGTTTCCATATTTTAAACCATCATCCAGAAATCTGAATCTCATTCCCCAGTGGCATCTTAGGTCTCTGTTCTCTTCCCAAATCAGTTTTTCTCTCTTGTATCCCTTATCTTCAGTGACCAACAGTGGGGAAAACAAATCACGAGTATCTTCCTGTCCTTTTGTTTCTTGCCATCATCTTTAGCCATACTTAGTTTTTAGCCATAACTACTTTAGCCATATGTAGTTCATGTGACTTTGTGCCCATGTGGATCACTGAAAGTGGGTAGGAATCATTCACTTTTACAGGTTACCTCTTGGGTACGTGCCCCAGGAAGACAACAGATCACTCCCTTGCTGTTAGACTGTTAAAATGCTGCCTCAGTATCCATCCCCCAACAGGGCACCATCAGCCATTCCTACTCTTCTTCCAGTCCTGTTAATGACTTCCACCTGATGTCTCAGGCTTTACTGGATCCTTCTTTGGAGGACAAAGCTGCTTCCTCCTCAAATGATCCAGCTCTCTTCTCTTTAGGGAGAGCCTCAAGCCTTTTTTTTGGTCCAAGGGCACAGCTGTCCTTTTTCCTCCTCCTCCTCCTCCTCCTCCTCCTCCTCCTCCTCCTCCTCCTCCTCCTCCTCCTTTCCCCTTCCTCCTCTCCTCTCCTCCTTTTTTTTTTCCTCCTCCTCCCTCTCCCTCCTCCTCCTCCTCCTCCTCCTCCTCTCTCTCCTCCTCGTCCTCGTCCTCGTCCTCCTCCTCCTCCTCCTCCTCCTCCTCCTCCTCTCTCTCCTCCTCCTCCTCTCTCTCTTCTTCTTCTTCTTTTTTTTTTTTTCTCCTCCTCCTCTCTTCTCCTCCTCTCCTCCTCTCCCCTTCTCTCTCTCCTCTCTCCTCTCCTCCTCCTCTCCTCTCTCTTTTTTTTTTTTTTTTTTTTTTTTTTTTTTTTTTTTTTTTTTTTTTTTTTTTTTTTTTCCTCCTCCTCCTCCTCCTCCTCCTCCTCCTCCTCCTCCTCCTCCTCCTCCTCCTCCTGTTCCTCCTGTTCCTCCTTCTCCTTCTCCTCCACCCTTCAATTTCCTGACACAGGTCATCTTGCCTCTGCCATATCAGACCTTTTTCCCCATTGAAATCCCCATTTGTTTATTTGAGGGGCAGGAGTCTGCAGAGGCTTTCTCTTGTAGGACAGAGACTAGTATACACTTGGAGCATAGACAACAGTATAATCGTAGAGATGCCAGAGGGTCTTCTATGTCCCAAGGCCCCTTGAAACTCTAACATTCTGTACCCTGCTTTGACATGCTATGCTTAAAGGGCCTCTACAACTCTGAAAAGATGTGTTTCAAGGTCATTTCCATTTCCAGCATTCTATGTTCTATTATCCCTCCCAGTTCTAACATCCTATGTTCTAAGGCCCCTTCCAAATGTAACCTTCTGTTCTAGATTCATCAAATTCTAAAACCCTGTAATTGTGAGATGTAGTGCCTTCCTTGAAGAATGATGCCATTGAAGATAGCTTTTAGTGGCACAGAAATAATGATGATAATATTAATAGTAACCAGCACTTATGGAAGAGAAATGAGGCCAGGCAACATTAAATGATTTGTCCAAGGTTTGAACATCTCCAGAGCTACATTGCTCAGTAAAGGCTGGATTTGGAGTTAGGAAGACCCTAGTTCAAATCTAGCTTCAGACACTTCCCAGCTGTGTGTCCCTGGGCAAGTCATTTTACTTCTTGGTGCCTCAGTTTCCCCAGCTATGAAATGGGGATAATACCAGCACCTACTTCCTGAGGTGGTTGTGGGAATTAAATGAGATAACACGTGTTATTAAAGCGTTACAGAAATAGCCGCCATTTTTATTAGTGTCTGAAACATTCAGGAAATGTTCTAGCCTTTAGTTGTGTATTTGTCTTGTTCTTATTTTGTATTTTCTCTCATTCCCTGCTCCCCAAAAGTTGGAAGCATCATATCCAAAGTTGGTCTCCTCCACCACTGGTGCATTTCCTGTGAAAATGGCTTCAATTTACACTATGTACATGTGTGCATATGTACACAGATGTGTCTATCCTAGATACCAGATTATTTGCATGTTGCCTGTTCTTTAGAACATAAGCTCTTTGGGGGCAGGGACTGTTTGGTATTTGCCTACGTGTCCCCAGTGCTCAGCACATGCCTAGCAAACATCTACTAAATGCTTGCTGACTAACAGTGACAAGGACCACATTCCAGAGCCTGAAATGAATAAATAAATAAATGCTGGTTGGCCTGAGACAGCTGATAGAATGTAAGCTCCTTGAAGGCAGTGGCTGTTTGATTTTTATCTTTGTTTAGAGCCCCTGGAACATAGTCGGTACTTAATAAATGCTTATTAATTCATGTTCCACCGGGACTTCAGGAAGGCCGTTATCAAGGTTTCTTGGGATGTCTTTGGGGCCCGGATGTAGAGCTATGTGCTCGACATGAGAGCCAGAGTATGAACAGTTGGGTGGATTTGGGGTTGCTTGAACACCTGGACCCAATGTGAAGCAATGCCACAGGATTCTGCCCTTGAGCTGATTCTGCTCAATATTTCTCTCAGTGACTTGAATGAAGACCCAGATGAGCTGGGCAGAATCAGGAGCTCGAGTGATAATCATGATAAAAGGTCATTGTAAAACTTCCCAGCGTGCAGAGCTGAACCCTACATTCTCATCCTCTCCTGCTTCTCCCCCAGTAGAAGATAAAGCGACGCCCCCCCCCCTTTCCTCTTTCATTTCTCCCCTGGCTTGTTTCAGCTTCCTGGAGGAGAGAGCCAAGCTCTGAGGAAGCCAGGGAAGGGGCTCTTCTGTCAAGAGCACAGCAGCCTCAAGGACGTCAGAGACAAACTGCTTTTTGGCTGCGATCCTTCAGGGGTGAGGGTTAGGATGGGAGATGATCGCCAAGATGGGCTTCTGAGATTTGGAAAGCGGGCTGCCCATTACTTGCGGCTCTTTCCCCCTTGAAGTATGTGTAGAATGTCTGCCTTTCAGGGCATCTGGGAAAGGGAAAGAGGCCCATCCACTGATACAAGCATTGATAGTAAGAGCAGCTTTCAGCTGCAGCTTGGCTCTAAGCACAGAGGGCTTTTGGGGGGATAGGGCTTGGAAGCCCCAAAGTCCTTACCCCTGCTGACAACCTCGGGCTCTCCTGGGCTTTCTTGGGCAAAGTAAAGCTTCCATCATCTTTCTACCAGTGCCCTAGGAAACTTGAGAAAGCAAATGGCACCGTGGATTGAGCCCTGGATTTGGAGTCAGAAGACCTGAGTTCAGATCCTGCCCCAGACAACTTACTGGCTGTGTGACCCTGGGCAAGTCTCTTAACGTCTCGACCTTATTTTCATCATTTGTAAAATGGGAAAGATAATAGCACTCACCTCATAGGGCTGTTGTAAGGATCACATGACACATTATGTACAGTGATCGGCAAACCTTAAAACACTATATAAATGCTAGCGGCTATTACTATGAACAAAGTAAAAGCTCCCATCTGCAGGCTTCCCTACCATTTACCAAGTGTTTCCCTCACCAGAGCCCAGCGACTAGGCACTGGCCAATACCGTTCCTGAATTTTACAGCGGAGAAGGTTCCCACACTGTAAAGAGACAAACCCAGAATTTGAACCCAAGCCCCAGGGCTGTCTCCCTCTGAAATATTTTTAAAAATAGAAATAGCTCATAGTGCCCTAGGGTTTTGCAAAGTGCTTTTCTCTCAATGATCTCTAAGGGAATGAGTCTCTTATCCTTATGAGGCAGATGGGGAAGCCAAGGTTCAGGTTGGGGAAGTGAATGACTGACTCCTGTTTGTCAGTGATCTCCCGATTCCCAAGAGGCTATTTGCCGTACATCCTACTATATTATTGTTGATTCTTTGATCCAGGGCTGGAAGGGTCCTGAGAGTCCAATGCCCTCATTTTACAGATCAGGAAACCGAGGCCCAGAGATGTCTACAGCCACATAGGCCATCTTCCTTGTGATCTTTAGACCACGTCTCCTAAGACCTGGGCAGGGACTGAAGTTCTATATATTCTGGGCAAATCAGGTGTTTAAGCATACTAAAAAACAAACAAAACAAAAATCACAAAACAACGAAAACCTTTGAGTTGCAGTAAATTAGGGAAGGGGGCTTTTGTTGTTGAACAAATGATGGGTAGAGTTGAACAGATAAATAGTGTTACAGAGACCCAGATCTGAAAAATGCCAGGAGTCCCTGATAATGCATTTTCCCTGCTCTGTGGTGAAAGATGGAGCCGCTGGATTCTTTCATTTATAGAAAATCAAGTTCTTAAACTTGTTCCTGTCCAGCCCATTTGTCTTCCACTGTCGCCTTAGCCCTTAGGAGCCCCACTTTGAGATTTGTAACTTGGTTTACTCAAGAGTTTATCATAGTCAGACCAGGGTGAGGACTCAGTTTGTTACTGTGGTGATTGGGATGAGAAGCAGTACATCTGTGAAATGAGACGCTGGAAATCTCATTGATTTTAGCAATGCTGACGTGGACAATCCAGGGGGGCTGGCTAGTTGGGAGTCTCTCCAGGTTAAGTCTACCTCGAACAGCTCATACCCCAAAGCAAAGGAGGGAGCCATTTAGGCAGTGACGTTAGGGTTCTGGAGTAGAGGTAGGAAACCAGGCCATCAAATTTATGAATGAGTGTTAGGGAAGGGTGGAGAGCACAATGAAGAACTGAGTTGGGATCCGTGAATTCCATTCAAATCCCCAAGTGTTAATTACTCACTATGACTAGTCAGCTAGATCTAAGGCAGATACAGGCAGCTGGGGGACACCATAGTGCACAGAGAGGCATGCCTGGAGTCAGGAAGACTCATCTCCCAGAGTTAAAATCTGGCCTCAGACATGTACTAGCTGTGTGACCCTGGGCAAGTCACTTCACCCTACTTGCCTCATCATCTGTAAAATGAGCCAGAGAAAAAAATGGCAAACTGCTCCAGTATCTCTGCCAAGAAAACCCCAAATGGGGTCACAAAGGGTCAGACACAACTGAAACACGGCTGAGCAACAACAGCCACTAGGCAAGCCATTTCACTAGGTGCTGGGGATCCAAAGTAAAAGATGAAACGATCCCTGCCCTCAAAGAGCTTATGTTCTATTGTGAGGATGCAAGTTCTCAGGCAAATTAACATAACAAATTAACATGACAATTTAAGGAGTGAGAAAGGACTGACCCAGAAGGAAGGTGAGGATTAGGAATGTCTTCATTGAAAATACAACCTGAGCTGGGCCTCAGAAGAAAGAAGACAGAGCTTCTTAGAGAAGGCGTCGGAGAGGGAGGGCCTTCCAGGCCAAGGGAACGGCAAATGCAAAGGAATGGAGGCTGGAGAACAGCTAGTGGGCTGGTCTAGAATAGCGTGTGTCCAAAGAGGACTAGATGCCCAATTCTTGTTTTTTATCCTAAAGGCAACAGAAAGCCACTAAAGTTTGTTTTATCTTTATTTGGTTTTTGTTTTTGACCAGGGTTGTTATATAATGAGCTCTGCAGTATAACTCTCAATTTGGCAACTGTGTGGGGGTTGCAGTGGACAGTAGCCCCAGAGAACAGACCAATCAGGGAGAGGTGATTGCAGTAGTCCAGGTGACGAGTGATGAGGCCCTGGAGTGATGGTGTAAGTGGAAAGAAGGGGACAGGTAGGAGACATATAGCAGGAGAAGTGATAAGACTTTTTAACAGATTTCATACGGGAAGGAGGAGACAGGAGAGTCAAAGATGAGTATGAAGATGGGGTTCGGGGGGCCTGGGAAGGTAGCCATCCATGCCAAAGAAATTGGGAAGGTTGGAGAAGGGGTGGGTTTTGAGGAAAAGATGCTAAATTCTGTTTCGGGCACGTGGAGTTTGAGCTGTTGATGGGACAGGGAGGTGGAGATGTCTAGCAGGCAGTTGGTGATTTGGGACTGGACTCTAAAGAGAGAGTAGGGCTGGATGTACGCATCTGGAAGTCATCTGTGTAGATAGAACCCATAGGAGCCAATGAGATCAATGAGAGAAATGGGGTAGAGGGAAAGAGCACCAAGGACAGAGCCCAGAGGGACATAGAGAAGCTCTGTGAGGTGGGAGGTGCTGGATAATGAGCCAGCAATGGAGGTGGGGGGAAGCCTTCAAAGAGATAGGAGGAGGCAGCCATGTCATGAAGCCTGAGGCAGGAGAAAGCATTCAGGATGTAACAGTATCAGAAACTGCAAGACTGAAAAAGCCCATTGGATTGGGAAGGAGGGCAGACTCAGTCAAGTGCAGGGGTCAGAACCCCACTGCCAAGTACTGAGTAGTAAGTGGGTGGGTGGGTTGTTGTCCTTCCTGTTCAAAGAGGGGCAGGGTGCAGTGAGTCTGACCTCAGGTGCAGCTCGGCAGGCTCTACCACCGGTTGGGCACAAACAGTCCATGTGAACATTTGGAGCGGAGATGGCTCTAATCTTGCATATCTCACATTTCTCTTGAGCTACTGCAGTTCTGGAGCACAGGCACTCCACGCTGGGCAGTCCTGTGCCAGTGTCTCCCATGTCTTACAATCCCAGAATTCTTCAAGAAAGACCTTGAGGATGTCCTTGTACCACTTCTTCTGACCTCCCTGTGAGGACTTGCCTTGTGTGAGTTCTCTGTAAAACAGTCTTTTAGGCAAAGGCACATTTGGCATTTGAACGTGACCCACCCATTGGAGTCATGCTCTCTGAAGCAGAGTCAGTTCAGCTCTAGAAAGGACCTCAGTTTCTGGTACCTTATCTTGCCGGGTGATCTTCGGAATTTTCCTTAAACAGTTCAAATGGCAGTGACTCAGTTTCCTGGCATGGAGCTGGTAGACTGTCCAGCTTTCACAGGCATGCGGCAATGAGGTCTGTATGCTGTCAGCTTGGTAGGCAGTCTGACACTTCTCCACACTTCCCTGCAGAGCCTCCCAATCACTGTGCTAGCTCTGGCAATGTGTGTGTCAACCTCATCATCTGTGTGTACACCCCTGGAGAGTATACTGCCCAGCTAAGTGAATTTATCCACAGCATTCACAATTTCCCCACTTGTTGTACCCAGTGGGTGGGTGAGGCAGTAGAGGCAGCAAGAGGAGAGACCACTCTTTCTAGGAGTTTGGCAGTGAAAGGGAAGAGAGAGATGGGATATAAGCTAGCAGGGATAGCAGAGTCAAGTGGGGTTGTTTTGGTCGTGTGTTTTTAAGCATGGCGATCTGGGCATGCTCCTGCCTTAGTAAGGAAAGAACCTGTATAAAGGGAGAGGGAGAGGGACACACACACAGAGGCAGGGGCGGAGGGACTGAGGAGAGAGGGAATTAATCAGGAATCATCATCCTGGAAGAGACAGTAAAGGGTGGGCTCAAGGCCACAAGCAGAGAGATTGACTTTGATTAGGAGAAATGTTACCTCTTCCTTAAGACCTGGAGCAAAGAAGAGGGAAGGTGAAGGTGTGAGAGGGTTTCTTTTTTTGGGAGGGGGGGGGAGTATAATACTCTTAAGAGAAATAGAGAAGTTTGCAGGAGGGATGGATGAGTTTGTAAGGAAAGATAATGAGTTCTATTTTGGGGATGTTGAGGTTGAGAAACCAATGGCACTTCCAAGTAGGAATATTCTTCAGACAATGGTTGATATGGAACTCGATTCAGAAGCATAATTAGGGTTGGAAACTTCCTAGTTGTGCAATGGTGATTGATTCAGTTAACCTTTCTAAGCCTCGGTTTCCTCATCTGTCAAGTGGGGATAATAATAGCACCTATCTTCTAGGTTGTGAGACTCAAATGAGATAATGTAAGTAAAAGATTTTATAATCTTTAAAGAGCTGGATAGAATTGCCAGCTATCATTATTATTAATATTAATTACTATCACCGCAGCCTGACATTCCACTGTCCCTTGCTTGGGTTGGGGAAGGAGAGTACATTTGTGTGTTGATAAGTGCCCAGGTATTTCGTTGTCTCTGAAGACATAAGCCCTTAATGGCAGGGGCTGTCTTCTCTTATTTATGTTGGAAAATATACCCCGAGGCTAATAGCAGGAACATCTTGTAAACATAATAAATATTTAGATCCCCATGAACAGCCTAAAATAGTTCTTCCATGCGGTTTACACCCTTCCAGCCCCTCCGAGTCTGGTTTATATTCCCTGCCACCCCCGTTCTTCAGTCCTCAATGGTTCAGGGCTTTTCTTTGAAATGCCGAACTGGGGGATGTTCCTTGGCTATTTCGGGGGTTCAGGGATAGCCTTGTGAGTGCAGAATAAGACACTGAGCTTGGAGAATGGCAAAGGTTTGCCCAAGGTCACAGATGGAGATTGTTAGGACACCAAAAACAGAATGGGAGGGCTGGAAGGGTCCTGAGAACATAAGCTTGTGGTGTTAGTAATGGAAGGGACCTCAGATGGTAGAGTGTTAAGGACACAGACCTTTGGACTTTAGTGATGAAAGGAACTTGGGAACACAGAAGGTCAGAACTGGGCAGGAATTTGGTGATCATTGACCACCATGGCCAGAAGGGCAAATATTTATTAAACACCTACTATGTGCCAGGCACTATGCCAAGTACTGGGGATACAAAGTAAGGCAGAAACAGTTCCTGCCCTCAAGGAGCTCCCAGTCTACCTTTTTTTTTTTTAAGAGAGGGGGGAAACTGACAGGAGGTAAGATGTCAGCTTGTCCTCTATCCTGGCCCAAGTCCAGTCTTGGAGAAGTCTAGGGTGTGCTGCTGGTATGTTAAAGCTGACAACTCCTCCTGCCTTGTGTCTTCTTCTCCTACCTCTGACTTCCAATTAGTAGGGACACAAAACAAGCAGAATGGTTACAAAGCTGGCAGTGCCCAGGGTCCTCCATCTGTAAAATGGGCACAGAATAGCTAGCGTACCTGCCTCCTAGAGCTGTTGTGAGGTTCAGATGAGACAATTAAGCTTTGCCAGCTCTAAAGCTAGCTTCATCCTATGCCTCCCTAGGCACTCTTCACTCCAGCCAGACTGCAAACTATACAGTTCTCTCTTCCCTCCATTTCCAAAACAAAGTCTGAGGTCTCAGTTGGGGAAAATGGACCCTATCTGGAATCTGAGTTCAAATTCTACTTCACCCACTTACTACAGTGTGACCTTGAGCAAGTTACCGGTCAGCCTCAGTTTCCTCATTTTAAAAAATGGAGTTGACTGTATTTTATATATTCCTGTTTAGGGAAATGTTTACCCCATTAGGATGTAAGTTCCCTGAGGGCACGAGCTGTTTTCACTTTTTATTTGCGTCTCCACTGATTGGCAATGCCTGTCCCACAGCAGGCACTAGCTTGGCTAATTTTTCAAAATTAGATTTTGTTTTTTCAATGACCAAGAATCTACTTTCTCCCCCCTTTACGCCCTATTCCTCCTCATTGAGGAAAGCAAAGAAAGAAAACAAAACCTGTAAATGTAGTAAAATGAAAAAGTTCCTGCTTAGATTGTGTCTGAAAAAAAGTCTCATTCTCACTTGGAGTCTGTCCCTCATGGCAGGGGGTGGGCTGGCTGGATAAAGTGACTAGATGACCCCTGCGCTCCCCTCTTCATCTTGCTTTAGGAAGCAGTGGGGAGCCATTGAATGTTTTTGGTCAGAAGCGTGTGCTATTGTTGTGGTGGTTGTTGCTCACTTGTGTCCAATTCTTCATGACCCCATGGACCTTCTCTCCTCCAGTGTCTCCCAAAGTCTGTCCAAGTTTTATGTTCATTGTTTCCATGATTCATCTCTCCATCTCATCCTCTAGCAGCCCCTTTGCCTTCGCCTTCAATCTCTCTCAACATCAGGGTCTTTTCCAGTGAGTCACATCTTTTCATTATGTGGCCAAAGAATTTAAGCTTCAGTTGTCCTTCCAGTAAATAGCCTGATAGTTTTCTTAAGTATTGGCTGATTTGATCTCCGTGCTGTTTGAGGGACTCTCAAAAGTCACCAGCACCACAATTTGAAAGCATCAGTTCTGTGGTATTCAGCTTGCACAGCATACATTGCTGCTGGAAAAACCATAACTTTGAGCATAGGAGCCTTTGTTGGCAAAGTGATGTCTCTGCGTTTTAGTCTGCTGTCCAGATTTGTCATAGCCTTCCTTCCAAGGAGCAAGTGTCTTTTTCATGGCTACAGTCACCATCTGCAGTGATCTTTGAGCCCAAGAAAATAAAATCTGGCATTGCTCCCATTCCTTCTCCCTCTATTTGCCAGGAAGTGATGGGACCAGATGTCAAGATCTTAGTTTTTTTGATGTTAAGCTTTAAGCCAGCTTTTATGTTCTACTCTTTCATCCTCATCAAGAGGCTTCTGAATCCCTCTTCACTTTCTGCCAGAGTGATATCATCTGCACAGCTGAGATTGTTGATATTTCTCCCAGCAACCCTCATTCTGGCTTCTGATTCATCCGGCCTGGCATTTCACATGATGCACTCTGCATGTAAGTTAAATAAATAGGTGACAACATATAGCCTTATCATACTGCTTTTCTAATCTTAAACCAATCAGTTGTTCCACGTTTGGTTCTGTTGCTTCCTGGCCCACACACAGGTTCCTCAGAAGACAAGTAAGATGATCTGATATATCTCTTTGAGGATTTGCCACGTTTTCTTGTGATCCACAGAAAAGGCTTTATTTAGTGAAGTAGATGTTTTTCTGGAACTCCTTTGCTTTCTCCATAATCCAGTGAATGTTGGCAATTTGGTCTCTAGTTCCTCTGCCTCTTTGAAAACCAACCTGTTCTTCTGGTAATTCTTGGTTACCATAAGTCCAACATACAGAATGTTAAGCTTAACTTTGCTGGTGTGTGAAATGAGTGCAATTGTTCAATAATTTGAACATTCCTTGGCATTGCTTGTCTTTAGGACCTGGACATAAACTGATCTTTTCAATCCAATGGCCACTGTTGATTTCTCCAAGTTTGTTGGCTTACTGCGTGCAGCACTTTAATGGCATCATCTTTTAGGATTTTAAATAGCTCAGCTGGAAGTCCATCACCTTCACCAGCCTTATTCTTAGCAATGCTTTCTGAGGCCTACTTGACTTCATTCTTCAAGATGTGTGACTTGAGATTAGTAACCACACCATCGTGGTTATTGGTAATATCAAGATCTTTCTTGTATAGTTCTTTTATGTATTCTTACCATGTCTTTTTAATCTCTTCTGCTTTGTTGGATAGCTTAATATGTCAGTTGTATGAAGAATGAATTTGGAGGGGGTAGAGGGTAGAATCGGGAAGATTTTATGAAATTACTTCAAGGGTCTAGGATATAGGCAACAGAGCCAATTGGGTGTGGTGGCAGCAAGATTAGAAAGGAAGGATTGGGGAGAAGTTGTAGAGATAAAGTCTGTATAGCCAATGGGGAGTCAGGACTTTCCCAGATTTTCTACTGAACAAATTATTCCTTTGGTAGAAGCTAGGATAGTATCTAATTCACATGAGCCATTGGCTATAAAAGGGACATGGGGTGGGAAGGACTCTCTGTTGATCTAACCCCTTCTAACCTGTCTTAAGCCCTTCCCAGACCTGACATCCTCTGTGCTAAGGTCCTTTGTAGCTGACATTCTATGCTCTGAGGCCCCTCCCAGCCTTGACATTCTATATTATAAGTTCTCTCCCAGTTCTGATCGTCTCCTTAAGAGTCTAAGTGTTAAGGACTTTCCCAACTCACATTCTTCATTCTTAGACCTGTCCTGGGCCTTGGCCATTATAAATCTATGGCATTTCTTCCTGCTACAATGAAGTGTACAAAATATTTCCAGGTTACAAGATGCTAGACCACTTTAGGATGCTTGGGTTCTGTCTGTGATGCTGCCATGAATGGCTTTCAGCTTCTGGGGCTCAGCTGCTTCCCCAGGGATTGGGATGCTGGAGGAGCCTGGCTTGGGAGATCTCTGTGCCTTTCTGCATGTGATCCCCATGGCCCCCAAGAGATGGGGGAGCTGCTCCACCTTAAGCCCTGTGTCCACACCAGACCCCACCCTTCGCCTGTGTGAGATCATAATGATAATAGCCACACCTTCTGGCTGCACATGGTACAGATTCCGGAATGGAGAGGGTTGTGAGACTAAGGGCTGGGATGAACCTTGAGGTCATATTGCCTACCTTTCTCTTTTTACAGAGAAGGAGATGGGGTCCCCCTTCTTCAGGCCTCAGTTTGCCCATCTGTAAAATGAGAGCTAGGCTCCCCTGATCCCCTGCCTTCCCAGCCCTCGTATCTCACACCGCCCACTCTTACTCCAGCGATGCAGTGACAAGCTGTTGCTTTGCTCTTCTTTGAGCAAGACCCTCCATCTCCTGACTTTTCTCTGGCTGTCCTGGAATGCCCTCCTTCCCCACCTCCACCTCCTGACTTTCCAGCTAAAATCCCACCTTCTGCAGGAAGCTTTCTCAATGGCCCTCAATGCTAGAGCTCTCCAAGCTCTCTGTGGCTGTGGCAGTCAGGGTACCCTGAGTGCAAATCTTGCCTCTGACCCTAACTAGCTAGGTGACCCTGGGCGAGTCATCTCCTTCCTGGACCTTAGTTACCTCCTGTGATAGAGCTCTGAGGGGACAGCATAGGCAAGGCGGTTTACAGAGTGGAAAACACTGTATAGATGTCAGTTGCCACCCTCATCCTTGTCATCATGGGCATTTGTCAGAGAAGAGAGCAGTGCCTGGCACCCAAGCCTCTCAACTCTCACCCTCCTGACTTCACCCCCTACCCTTGGTGCCACTGCCCACCCCCACCACGTTATGTGTCCTAAGGTCCTTCTACAACATGGGCCGGCTCTTGGGGAAATGGATTTAGAATTCTGCTCCACAGCAGGCCCTGGAGGTGACATAATGAGCTGCTTCTTACAGGTCCTTTCCAAAGGGCCTTCTATTTGGGCTCTGTTCCTTTAATTTCATTTTTGCCTAACCTCAGCACTCTGCCTCCTTGGATCAGTGCTTCACATCACTGTCCAATTAATCTTCTCAGAGCAAAGAGCAATTCATAGTTAGATTCTGAATGCCTTCAATGATATAGCCATGGGGGCACCCCATCTTACCTGTGGGGGCCCCAGAAAACTGGTCCCAGATTCAAGGTGCTCTGTGGGTTTTCCTCTCATTAAAGAACAACAATATAGCTTGTAAGCCCCCACCAATGTGTTTGCTTTTCCTAGTCTGCCAGAGAGTGCGGTTAGTTGAAGGCCAAGTTGCTTCACAGAAGCATAGTCAGAAAGTAACAATAGAACATTTCTCCCATAAACCATAGCACTTCAATAGAATGTAAACTCCTTGAGGGCAACAACTGTTTCGTTTGGTTTTTTTTGTTTGTTTCTTGTTTATTTTTTGTTTTTTGACTGTTTCATTTTTGACTTTGTGTCTCCAGAACCTAGCATAGTGCCTGGATTGTGATAGATCCAAAGATAAATGGATAAAAACATAGGTCAAAAGATAGATAGATAAAAAATAGAGCATTTAAAAAATGCTTACTATGTGCCCTGTACTAAAAGTAGACATTTGAAGGAATATACCTAGAGGACTGTAAATACAGTCACTGGGAAGAGTGGGAACACCTAGGGAATGCATAGAAGACATGTGTGGAGAGACCTACATAGGTAACATGCGTGGCCAGGTCACACACATGGAGGGACAACTCTAGTCTCTGACCTTTCAGGGTCACTGATACAGTTGCCAGACTGGTCTACTTTCCATCCACCCCTAGGGTGCTGAGTTTCTACCAGGCACATGGCGCCCACTGAACGTGGCCCCTTACTTCCCCTGGCCCGTGTTTCTTACTGCTCTTGCATGGTTCTCTGGTCCCTGCTCTAATACTCTGTTTTCCAACATTCTCAGGTCCCTCCCAACCCTGATATCCTAATAGAATGTAAACCCTCTTAAGGCCAGAGATTATTTTCACTTTTGTTTTTGGGTCTTCAGTGCCTAGCACAGAATCTGGCACACAGTAGGCACTTAATAAATGCTTGTTGAGTAATTAGGCGGCTGGGTGGTCCTAATAATGTACTTCCATCAGAGGGCTGTTGTGAGGAACAAAAGAGATCATCCATATAATACCATAGATAAGCATTTATTAGGTGCCAGGCGCTGTGCGAAATACTGATATACAAATGAGAAAGACAAGCCCTGCCCTCAAGGAGCTTACACTCTAATGGGGGAAGATGATATACAAAAGGGAGTTAAGGGGGGGCGTCCTCCTGTGAGGGGGCATGATGAAGGCTATGGTGGAGCAGCTGGTGGCAAAATCTAAAACTGGCTCAGGAACTTGTGACCACTGAGTTGAGTGCCTTTGAGTTACACATTCAAATAAAATTTCTTAGTAAACTGATGCACAGGACCCAAGATGGAAGTTGATAACTAAGGGTCACTGTAAAAAAAGAAATAGAAGAGTATTTTTCAGTCAAAACTAAAATGTATACTGTCAGTAGTTTGTATATGTTGGTTTTCTATGTTTATTGATATCTTGAAAATTATTCTGATTTTTTTTTTCAGGCAGAGCAAGTACTTTGATCAACCTATATTTTTAATATGTTGACAAATTAGCAAATAAAAAATATTTAGTAAGAGATTAAACAAGTTGATGCAGTAGATAAATCCTTTCAAAGTAATAAATTATTTCACATAATGAAACCAGAGTTTTTCCCTTTCAGTTAGAAGTAATTTTGTTATCCATCTAGGCCTTCTTCAGGAAAAGACATTTGTTATCCAATTCTTTGGTAGGTTCAGAAATTTATTTTTACAACTTAAAATATTCTCTTACTTGGTGTAAATTTCTTAAGTCATTTTGAAAGTTCTTATTTTTTCACTGTTTAATATTTTTCATTTAATAAAATAAAACCAAGAAAAAAAAATCTAAAACTGGCTGGAATTCTCGGGTGTAGCTCAGGCATTCTGCATTCTCATATTCTTTGTTCCAAGGTCCCGTCCACGACATCCATTCTCCTCTCTAAAAGTCTCAGTTCTCTGGTCCCTCCCGGCCCAGGCATCCTCTGTTCTAACTTCTCTCCCGGCTCAGCCGTCCTCCGTCCCCACCCTTCCCAGTCTCTGACATTTTAGCCTCCGTCCTCCCTGTTCCTCCCATAGGTCCGGGAGACAGCACACGAGGGTTAAGTCTCCAGCTCAGTTACATAAGTTATATATGGAAAATGCTAAATAAGGCAGCTTGAAGAAAGAACAGATGGCGAGGAACGCATCAGCCCCGGGCTCTGGTTCCATCAGTCCCTTATGGTCGGGGTATTAGAATAGACTCGGTATAAATGTTCTCCACCAGCCGCTAGCAGAGGGCAGACGCTGCGCTCGCCGGAGAGGAAAGCCGCCGTTCGCTTTGCTATTTGCCTCATCTTGGGCCAAATCCGTCCCCTCTGTCGGCCAGGCTGATTTACGGCCCCGCGTTGGCCATTGCTGGCCGGCCTGGTGGTAGTGAGGGGCTCGGTTTAATCAGCATCCGTCTTTCTCTCTCCTTATTACAGGGACATGCTTTATGCAGTGCACAGGCCCTCAAAAGGACAGAAAGTTCCTCCCAGGGAAATGATCTCGTTAGAAGGATTGTCCTTCTTGGGAGATCCATCTTCCAGGCATTTCCATCCATCAAGACCTTCCCCTCCCTTTCCCCTCCCCTGCCCTCCCACCTCCCAATCCTGCTCTGTCAGACAAAGGAGGATGGAGACACAGTCCTCAATTTCTCCAGGGACTGAGTCTCTTCCAAACGTTGATAAAGGGGCAATTTCTCAGCTCCTGGGAATAGAACTCACAGGCTTCCAGTCTGGATGCTACTTGAAACTTACCCTGGACACTCCTTTGTGGGAGGTGGGGATCATGGCTCCAACCTGAACCTGCCCCCACTCACTTGATCCATATAACAACTGGGGGAGGGGCTCTTATTATTACCTTTTTGTTCAGTTTTTCAATCCTGTATGGCTCTTCATGACCCCATTTGGGTTTTTCTTGGCAAAGATGCTAGAGTGATTTGCCATTTCTTTCTCCAGCTCATTTTACAGATGGAAAAACTGAGGCAAAGAGGGCTAAGTGACTTGCTCAGGGTCACACAGCCAGTAAGTGTCTGAGGTGGGATTTGAAGGCAGGGTGAATCCTCTCTCCACTATGTGATACTTCCTCTCAGCTTAGCCAGTGACTCCATCAGGCCTTCTGTCTGTCTCCTAGACTAGTTTGTCCCTGGAACTTTAGCTTGTCTTAGCATAGCTTTCTGGTTACCTTCTTAGGGCATTGTGGGAACCACAACCCTTTTCATGGAAAGGGCTTCCCTCAGTTAATTTCCTCAATACTCTCCATTCATCAGTCCCATTTGGTGTAGGGATAGGAATCCAACAAAATTATTAGGTGAAATTGAGACCAGAGAAAGTTAAGGAGCTTAGGAATTAGGCAAGGTGTCCCAGAGCAAAACTAACCCAAACAAAAATCCTCCTTCTTCCCTGTGGATTGGGGATCAAACCTTCTGAAGAGGAGCTTATGCGAAGGTCTGGCCACCAGGGCCAAGGGGCCTTTTCTTGGCTCTCTTAATCCATAATTGCTTTATCATACTGGAGAGACCCAGGGCATGGGAGTGAAGGTGGGGCTAAAGTCATTTTTAGTAGAAGTGGGAGGGTGGGATGCCTCAAATTAGGGGTTCTTCATGTTTTTGTGTGTCCTGGATCTCCCTGGCAGTCTGGTGAAGTCTATGGACCCCTTTTCAGGATAAGGCTTTTTAAATGCATCAAATAAAATACATAGGATTACAAAGGAAACCAACTATATTAAAATATAGTTATTACCATATTAAAAAAAATTCACAGACCTAAGGTTAAGAACCAATACTCTAAAAGGTGAGGGCAGCCCAGGGCTGTCTATAGGGGGTGGTGGAATCCAACATGAACTGAGCTTTCTATCACTGGGCATCTTTGAACCTGGGTAAAATGACCATTTTACCAGGGCAGGTAGGTGATAGAGTGGACAGAACATTAGGTCTGGAGTCAGGAAGACCTGAGTTCAAATTCAGCCTCCAACACTTACTAGTTGTGTGACCCTGGGTAAGTCACTTAATCTTGTTTGTCTCAAGTTTCTCATCTATCAAATGAGCTGGAGAAGAAAATGGCAAACTGTTCCAGTTATCCTTGCCAAGAAAACCCCAAATGGGGTCATGAAGAGTCAGATGTGATTGAAACAATTCAACAATAACAACAACAATAATAAAATGACCATCTCTTATGGGTTTTGTAGGGGAGTTGTTCTTCTGGGTCAGGCCTGACTCAAGCCCCTCCCCCTCTTCTTTCTCCTCTTTTTAATTCATTCTTTTTTTTATTTAATTTAATTTTTGTTTTAGATTTTGCTTTTTGGAGGGGAGAAGGTAGGGCAATTGGGTTTAAGTGACTTGCCCAAGGTCACATGGCTAGTTTTGTGTTAAGTGTCTGAGGCTGGATTTGAACTCAGGTCCTCCTGACTCCAGGGCCAGTGCTGCACCACCTAGCCAACTCTTAATTCATTCTTATTTTAGCTCTGATGGAAGCTTGTACAGAGATCCAACTAAGTCAAGCCAAAGGATAAATGTCCAAGGGCATTCAAGAATAAAAATGGAAGGAAGATGGAGAAAGAGGAACAAAGAACTGCAAAAACTATGCCAACAAACTGGTTTCTTCACCAAGGACAGCAGAGCCTCCATGTGTGGCCTCTAACATCCCACTCCCAGCTGGGCTTGGAGAGGAGCTAGAAATGGCCAGAAAGAGAACAAAGACAGGAAAAACAGCTGGATTGGATCAAGTGTGTGCAGGGAACAGAGAGGAGATCCGGCCATACAACTGGGAGAGCCCCTGGGACTACCATACAGGAGAAGGTATTGGAAGGAAGGAAAGATGCCAAAAGCAGGAAAAACCCCCTCAAAACCTCAGATTTTATTAATGCCCCAAGGAAGCGTCCTCCATGCTTGAATCAAGGGCATTGTCCATAAGGGTATTCATTGGAAATGAACAGGCTTTTACAAGCAGTATTCAGCAGTGGGCCCTATCTTCATCAGTTAATAATAATAGCTAGCATTTACATAGGTCTTTAAGGCATCCAAGCACTCTACTAATGTTAGTAAATTATCAGTAAGATAGATAGATAGATAGATAGATAGATAGATAGATAGATAGATAGATGATAGATAGATGATAGAGAGATAGATAGATGATAGATAATAGATGATAGATAGAGAGATAGATAGATGATAGATAGATAATAGATAGATGATAGATAATAGATAGATGATAGATAGAGAGATAAATAGATAATAGATAGATAGATGATAGAGAGATAGCTCCATCTTCCCAACAGCGCTGGGACATAGGTGCTATTATTATTCTCATTTTACAGATGAGGAAGCTGAGGTAAACAGAGGTTAAGTGACCTGACCAGGGTCACACAGCTAGTAAGTCTGAGGTCAAATTTGATCTTGGGTCTTCCTGACTCCCAGGCCTGGCTCTCTTCCCATTGAATCACCCTACTGCCAATTTACAATTAACTGAAAGGTTAAGAATATAAGATTCCACTGTGTTTGTTATTGGTGTTGGTAGAACAAAGCTTTGCCTCACAGGCTCCTTTACAACAGGGTGTCTCATTCATGTAGCAAAATCCTTTGAGATTCCTTGGAGAGTGTGACAACAGAAACAGCCCTGTTTAATGATCTTTTGATAATAGACTCCAGGTGAGGGGTAGAACAGGGAATGCCCCTCAAAGGTAAGCCCCTCTAGGAATCCCCAGCTGAAGAGGAATTCCCTGTGGATGGTGAATTCTGCCAGATACTCCTGTTTGCAGATGACAGACAATGTACTTAGGTTTTCCAATAGATTCTTCCTCCCACTCAGAGAAACATCCCTTATAACAATGAGCACAAAAGAAAGATAGTGGGGATGGAGGGTAGGGAAGCAGCTCATCATGGAGTCTGACAGTGTAGGCAGGGTCCCACCCTCATAGACTCTCACCTCTGCAGAGAAGGGACGGAGGGGCATTTCCTCATTTCTTCACTGGGGACAGGATTGGTCATGACAGTTTCACAGTGTTCAGTTTCAGCTTCTCCATGACAACATTAGGGTCATCGTATCTGTATTCTACAGTGTCCTCTCTAAGGAAATCCTTGGACCCTATATTCCCCCTAGGGACCTTGCTGGGCTTCTCATTCTACCCCTCCCCCCCAACAATAGTCCATTGAGCTATATACTCCTAGGGCCCTCTAGGGACATCCCTGATCCCTAACCCCTTAGGACAGTCCTAGGGATCTCCCATCACTCTACAGACATTATTGGGCTTTTTCCCATGTTGTTCTCTCCCTCCCCTAATCCTGGACCAGATATCTATATGTGTGTGTGCATATGTGTGTGTATACACACACACACGCACGCACACACACACATATGTATATCTTAAGGACCCTTAGGGACATCCCTGGGCCCTAAACCCTTAGGGACAATCCTGAGTTTCTCCCACAGCCCTAGAGACATTACTGGACTCCCTACCATAATCCTGTGCCCTCCCTAGGGACACCCCTGAGTCTTAACCACTTGGGACAGCTCTCCAGCCCTCCCACACCCCTAGGGACAGGCCTATAAGCTCTTCCCAGGATTTTAAGCAAAGAAAAATGATGGCAGGCGTGTACTGAAGTAACTCTAGCTGAAAGAAAATTGATTATCCTCCAGTGCCGCCTACCTCCTGTCAAATTGAAATAAGCCTCCCCAAGCCTGCAAGCCTCCAGGCACAGTGACAGACCCAATACCATGTGAAGACTACAAGTGGGCACTGCACAGGGTCACCCACAGGCCCCCAGAAGAAGACTGATGACTGGCAATGGACCCCAAAGACTGGGAGAGCTACGGAGAGTTCCTTTGAAGATGTGCATGGTCTGAGTGCCCTGGAACCAGACATGAGAAAAAAGGATGAATTTTGCTCTCCAAGCATGAGACCAGTTCCTGTATCCTGGGTCCAGGTGAGGCCCCAACAAGAGAGAGCTCAGCAATGAGATGTAGGCGGGGAGTTCCAATGAGGCTGAAGGAGGTGGGGCTGAGGCAGCCTGGTGCCATGGATTTGGAGTCTGAAGACCTGGGGCTCAAATCCAGATTCTTCTACTTAACTTCCAGGCTTGTTCTGCATTATCTGCCTTCACACCTACCTTCAAGCCTACCACGCTTACCTGTTTGCTGCTCATCGGAGTGCCATCTCCCCTCCCCCTGGTAGAATCCCTAACTCCCTTCAAGAGCCCCCTCTTCTTCTCTGAAGGCCCCCCTCATCTCCTCAGAGCAATTCTGTCTCAGAAGTCCTTCCCCAAGGAATTTATCCAACACCAGACCAGCCTGGTGCCCCAAGGGTCCCACTCCCAGTCAGGGGCTGATTTACCCATAGAGGCAAAGGGAGTGACCAGGCACAAGACAGATTCTCTGTGGCCTCCACTGCTTTCATCCAGTGACCCAAAGCCCCCATGATCCTTTCAAACAGATTATGGATTTATTCACACTTGGTTCATTTTGAAGTGACAATTTATTGATTCAGTGGAGATGTTGGGGCTTTCAGTGACTAACCCTCATACTTAAACCCTAGATCTGGAGTGGGAAGAAATCCCAAAAGGCTATCGAGGCCAGTCCCTTCATTTTACAGATGAAGAAACTGGGGCCCAAAGAAGCTAAGTGATTTATCCAAGGTCACACAAGTAAAATAGCCGAAACAGGATCTGAACCCAGGTCCTGTGACTTCAAAGCCAGCCCCTTTTCTTGTTCACAGCCTCTTATGTGCTGCCACTGTTTCATGTTCCAGCTTGGGAGGCCACTGAATCATGATGCTGGTTCCTTCCTTTCTCTTCCCAAGGATAGACAGTACCTGGCACATAGTAGGTGCTTAATAAATGGTCATCACTTCTCTCCTGTTTCCTCTTTTATAAAATGACAGGGTTTTATTACTTGATCTCTGAGGGTCTTTCTGGCTCCGACATTCTCTGTTCCTTACAGATCTCTGAGTCCTGTCTCCTGACTCCATTGCCCTCAGCTCCTCCTTTCCATTCTAACCTTGGTTTCTAGCTTTAACATTCTGATTCTCTGTGTGGAAGGCTCGTGTGTTAACACCAGCAAATCCAACTCTCTGCTGGCTCAGGAGTTCCCAGGGAGTGATAGTTTCCTCCGCTTTTCTGTCTCTCCTGCAGAGAGCCTGGGATCAAGCAGGGGTGGGGGTGGGGTGCTCACTCAGGTGCCAGGAATGCCCATCCTCAGCTCCTTGGCACTCCCGCCTCCCCCAAACTTTCCAGCCACAAGGAATTTCCCTTCTCAAGTGCAGCCTAAGGACAGAAGGCGGCCTCCTGGACAGCATTGTTGGGTAGAGGAGGTGATACTGTCCATGGACAGAGAGGAGAAAGGCCTGGCATCTCTCTTCCTGTGACCCAAAGAACCACAGGGGCCCAACCTCAGCAAGGGCCTGGAGGAGCCCTCAGCAGCTTAAGTGGAGGACTCAGTCCCATGAGGTGGGGGTCTAGGTCCCTCTCCATCTGCTTGCCTTGGGGGCTGCCAGGGACTCTGAAGTACAACCTCCTTGTCAGAGGTCCAGAAACCACTAAAGGTCTAGAAGATAGCAGAGACCTTAGGGGGCATCGAAGTCCAGCCCTGAATTTTAAATTTAGGGAAACTGAGGCCCACAGAAGGGAGGTGATTTATCCAGGTGCACAGCTCAGAAGGGGCACATGCAAAATTCGGGTCTCCTGATTCCAGACCTGGTGCTTTCCCACTATTTCACATCATCTCCTTCCTGTGTGAGTCAAAATGGGCAAATAAGGCCTGTCTGGCCAAAGAACAGGCTTGAACACCTTTGGGAGCTCCATTTGATGGTATCTGATGGTTTTACAGAAACCCCATCCTCACATCTCACAGAGGGAGGCAGAGCAGTGAGTATTTCTCCATTTTACAGGTGAGGAAACCGAGGCCCAGAAAGAGTACCCTGACCTACCTAGGGTTACAAAGCTGCTGAGGGCCTGGGCCTGAGTTTAAAACCAGGTCGTCTTGGCTCAGTGATCTTGCTGGCACCCCAACTTCTCCCATGTGATACACCAGTAACAATAACAGGGGGAGATTTTCTCCATCTGAGATTGTGGAGCTTCTGGACTGTTTCAGTTTACAGAGGGGAGGTGGGAGATGCAAGTAGCATCTGGTGGTCACAGCCTCAGTTTCTCTCTCTCTCTCTGTTCTCTCCTCTCTTCCTTTCTTTATGTCTCTGTTTCTCCCTCTCTTATTTGTCTGTTTCTCCCCCCCTTGGTTTTTTTTTTGTCTTTTTTCTACCTTTTTTTCTCTGTCTCTTCTCCCTGACTCTTCTCTCTTCTGACTCTCCCACTTTCTTCTGCCTGCCTCTCTTCTCCTGTCTCTCCTAACCTTTGTCTGTCTGTCTCTTTCTCTCCCTCTGTCCTCTTTACTCTCTGTCTCTTTCTCTCTCTTTCTCTCTCTGTCTCTGTGTGTCTGTCTGTGTCTCTGTGTCTTTCTGTCTCTGTCTCTCTGTCTCAGTTTCTGTCTGTCTCTGTCTTTATCTCTCTGCCTCTCTCTGTCTCTGCCTCTCTCTGTCTCTGTTTGTCTCTGTCTCTCTCTGTCTCTTTCTGTCTCTATCTCTGTCTCAGTTTCCATCTGTGTCTCAGTTTGTCTCTATCTCTCTGCCTCTCTCTATCTCTGTTTGTCTCTGTCTCTCTGTCTCTTTCTGTCTCTATCTCTCCATCTCTCTCTGTCTCTGTCTCCCTGTCTCTCTTTCTCTGTTGAGAGGACCACCAGCCTCCAAGGCATCCAGGCTCCCAACCTAGGAGGCAGCCCGGACTCCTCACTGTCTCTGTTTGTCTCTATCTCTCTGCCTCTCTCTGTCTCTGTTTGTCTCTATCTCTTTGTCTCTCTCTGTCTTTGTCTCTTTCTGTCTCTATCTCTCTGTCTCTCTTTGTCTCCGTCTCTATCTCTGCCTCTCTCTGTCTCTGTCTCTCTGTCTCTTTCTGTCTCTATCTCTCTGTCTCTCTTTGTCTCCGTCTCTATCTCTGCCTCTCTCTGTCTCTGTCTCTCTGTCTCTCTGTCTCTTTCTGTCTCTGCCTCTCTGTCTCTCTTTCTTTGTTGAGAGGACCACCAGCCTCCAAGGCATCCAGGCTAAGAGGCGGTAAGGTAAAAGGAAAGGCCTTGGGTCTTTTGCCCTTGGAGACTGACCTATGGCCCTGTGGGAAGAGGCTTCAGGTGTTTGGCCTCTGTCTCTGTTTTCCATCTTAGATGAAGGAATTGGAGACCTTCCTTTGCTCTGGCCTAAAAAGTTCACTTTGCAGTTCCAAGCGTTGAGCTCCAACGTTAGGGACCCCAGAGATTTGGTTGGCACTTCCTGCAGGTGGGGGACTGGGGGCAGTCCTCTCTCTCACCAGGGGCTCAGGTGCTCAGGTCTGAGATGTGTTTGTTTTTAAATCAAAGAAATTCAACAGGGAAGAAACTCCCTACCCTTGTGACCCCGTTGAACCACTGTAAACAAAGTCATGGGGGAAATCCCCAGACAAAACATAACCAACCTTTGTTGAGTCTGATCCCCCCTTCTCTTGCCCATGAGGCCTCACTTTCCCCCCAGGATTTCATGTCCCTTTGGAAATTCAGGCCCTGCTGGGGGCAAGCTTCTTAGGAACGATCAGGACTGGAATTCAGATGGCCTGGGTCCAAGCAGCAGCTCATTACCTGGGTGACCTTATTTGGGCAATTCCCTTTGGCTCCCTGGGCCCCCCTTTCTTTGTCTAGAAGATAAAAAAGTTGAATCCCCTAAGGTCTCTTCTGCCAAGTAACATCCCAAAGGCATCTCAAATTCCGTGTGTTCAGAACAAAACTCATTATCTTCCCTTCTAAACTCAGCCCCTTCCAAACTTTCCTTTTAATCAAGCAATCAATCAATAAGCATTTATTAATTACCTATTGTGCGCCAGACCCAGTGCCAGACACTGGAGATGCAAAGCAAAAGGTGAAGCCATGTTTACCCTCAAGGAGATTACAATCATTTCTGGTCATTTCTAGGGGAGGCAATAATAACTGGGGGGAAGGCTTCAGGTGGGTGGCAAAGCTTGGGCTGAGCCCTGAAGGATGCTGGAGTTTCTAAGAGGCAAAGGTAAAATGCATTCCAGGCATGAGGGACAGCCTGACTAAAGGGACAGAGATGGAAAATGGACTGTTAGCGTGAAGAATGGTAAGAAGGCACATCTCTATTCTCACCAAGCTCACATTTTGGGGCGTGAGAAAATATTCTTTCCACCACACCAAGTAAGAAGGCCAGCTCCTTTTCAGTCATAGCTCTGCCCATTTGATTGAGAAATTGCTCATTTTTTTCTTAGTTCAGTCAATTAACAAATAATTATAGAGTGCCTACTAATATGTATAACTGGTTTTCTCCCAAGTCCAAGGAATCTTAACTGGAGAGATTTAGGGGCCCATGAAATTGTTGGGGAAAAATATAACTTTATTTTTGCTAATCTCCAAATTAAAGTTAGCATTTCCTTTAATTATTAATATTGGCAACTAACATGATTCTTCACCAAAGGGCTTCACCAGACCATGACACAAAAGGGTCAGAACCCCTGGACTAGTCCAAAGCCCAGCTATCCACTCATTCCTCTAGGAGTTGCCTTTCTGTTCTCCTGGTACTCTCTGGTTTCCCAGTCTTACCTTTCACCATCTCATTTCTTCCAGATCCTAACTTAGCTAATCTCTATCTCCATCTCCTCTGGGTTTCTGCGGGTCCAGAGATCTATTGAATTAAACTTAGGTTGAAAGAATCTTTAGAATATAGAATGGTAGATCTGGAAGGGACCTCCGAACACAAAACATTGGAACTGAGAGAGACCTTCAATGTGGGATTGTCAGAACTGGAAGATTTTAGAACAGATAATTTCAGAATATAGACCATCAGAATTGGAAAAGAATTCAGAAAGCATCTTAGTCATTCTCTTTATTTTAAAGTGAGGAAATTGAGGACCAGAGAAAGGAATTAACTTGTCCAAGGTGACATAGCTTATAAAAGATAGTATGGTTACTGAAACCAACTTCCTACCTCAACTGTAATATTTTCTAACCTTAGACTTATTTCACAAAACACCCCTGAGACCAGTAGTAGCCTAGGACCTATGAACTAGCCAATTTAGGGAGCTCTAGAATCCAGTGTCACAGTAAATCTGTCTTCTGAATTCTTGTTAATATGAATTAACCATATTTGTGATGAAGTCTTTTTAAAACACTGGCTATCATCTCTTTGGTATTTGTTGCTGTCAGAGTATTTAAGAGTTAAAACTTGTATTAGAACTCATCATTTTAAAATTTTATTTTATTTATTAACCAACATCCATTTTCTTTCCCTCTCGCTTTTACTTCCAATTTAAAATCAAACCTTTGTAACAAATATGCACGGTCAAGCAAAACAAATTCTCATATCAACTATGTCCAGAAATATGTTTCATTTGTACCATGAGTACATCCCCTAGGGGTCCTCTGGGATAATAGTCATTGCATTGATCAGAATTCTGGAATTTTTCAAAGTTTCTTGTTTTTGCAATTTTGTTGTTATTGTGTAAATTGTCCTCCAAGTTCTGCTCCCTTCACTTTGCATCTGTTTATAGAAATCTTCCGAAGGATTCTTCACCATTTCTTCCTACACAACAGTATTCCATTTAGGAGTGTGCTAATAATGTTTAACAACTGGTTTTCCAGAGACATAGGACATACTTTCAGGTTTAATTAGCATTATTAACATTTTCTGTATCACTTACTTAAGTCTAGACAATCAACAAAATAGTAACCCAAGCCCTATTTATTTGCTAATTTTGAGGTATAAATGCTTGTGCTGAAAACGTTAACAAGTATCTCTTGCAAGATGGTATGAACTGACTCCAGCATGCCCCTGAAATCCTTACATTTACATATACCATAGTGTGTTCAACCATTCTCCAATTGATGGGCCCCCACCTTGCCGTAGTTGTTTGCCACCACAAAAAGAGATGCTATAAATATTTTTGCCCCCATGGATCCTTTCCTTCTTTCTTTGATCTGTTTGGGACATAAGTCTAAGCGCAATATCCCTAGATCAATTTAGTAACTTGATTTTTTGGGGGGAGGAGAGGAAGGGTAATTGGGGTTAAGTGACCTGCCCAAGGTTATACAGCTAGTTTTTGTGTTGTGTCTGAGGCCGGATTTGAACTCAGGTCCTCCTGACTCCAGGGCCAGTGCTCTACTCACTGTGCCACCTAGCTGCCCCAATTTAGTACCTTTCTGGGCATAGGTCTAGATTTCTTTCCAGGATGGTTGGACTAACGCAACAGCTCCACCAACAATGCATTGACATGCTTGTTTTCACATAGCCCCTCCAGCATTGTTATTTTCTTTTTTGTAAGTTTTGTCAATCTGATAGGTGTGAGGTAGAATCTCAGAGTTGCCTTAATTTGCATTTCTCTAATTATTCACAATTTGTAGCATTTTTTCCCATGTGGTTATTAATAGCTTGGATTTTTTCCTTAGAAAACTGCCTAATTTTATCCTTTGACTATTTATCAATCTCGATTGGCTCTTAGTCTTGTGAATTTGAATCAGTTTCTTAAATCTTGGAAATGAGACCCTTATCAGAGAAATTTGCTGCAAAAACTTTCCCCCAGTTATCTCTTTCCCTTCTAATTTTAGTTGTATTTGGTTTATTGGAAACCTTCTTAATTTTATGTAATCTGACTTCACAATGTATTATCATTGCTTGCCTTGTCAAGGTGTGGGGGGAAGGCCTGAGGAAGGGAAAAAATTTGGAACTCAAAATTTTAAAAAATGAATGTTAATTTAAAAAATGTAATTGGGAAATATTTATGAAATGAAATATTAAAAAAATTTTATGTAATCAAAATTGTCCATTTTCTCTTCTGGGACCTTCTCCATCCCTTATTAGGTCATGAACTCTCCCCCAATGACAGAGAGGACATTAATTTCCTTCTTATTCCTTTCGTTTGTTTGTGATGCCATTCTTTAGGTCTAATTTGGAAAGAGGGTCTAAGTCACATGTCCATTTGGAGCGAATCTTGAGGTAGGGTATGAGCTGTTGGTCTATACCTCATTTCTGTCAGACTTTCCCAATCCCTGGCTTCTCTTTTTATTTTGTTATTAGTATTATTTTTATTTACAGATGAGTTAGTCAGTCAACAAGCATTAAGTGCCCTCCCAGAGCTCCTGTTTTAATCAGGAATCCAGTATATACATAATTAGGTACATACAGAACATATATAGTGTGTATGGTACTCTCAGAGGGGATGGCTCTGACAGCTGGAGAAGGGTCTCTCTGAGCCTCCATCAATATCTTCTTTGTATTAAACCCCCCTATATATATGCTGAATCATACCCCTGCCAAAGATCACGGGACCCTTGGTTTAGAGCTGGGAGAGATCTCAGAGATCATAAGGTCTAACCTCCTTTTTTTTTTATAGATGAGGAAACTGATTCCCAGAGACAGGAAGGGCCTTACCCCTGGTCCCAAAGAGGCAGAGCTGGGCTTCAGACCCAAGGCCCCTGAACCCAGACCGAGCCTGTTTTCAACAGTGCTGTGCTACCTGCCCAAGACAGGGTAAGGCCAGGGTTAGTGGCCTTCTGATCTTGTATTCCCATTGCCCAGCAGCTTGTTGACTAGAACTGCATTGAATTGGATTCTGAGGTCCCTCCCAGCTCTGACATCTTGTGTTCTGAAATCCCTCCTAGATTTAACTTTCTTTGTTCTAAGGTTTCTAACTCTGATAGTCTATGTTTTAAATTTTCTTTCAGCTTTAAGGCCCCTTCCAGCTCTAACATTCCCTGTTCTAAGGCTCTTCCTAGCCCTGACATCCCCGGTTCTAAGGCTCTTCCTAGCCCTGACATCCCCTGTTCTAGGGGCCCTCCCAGCCCTGACATTCCCTGTTCTAAGGCCCTCCCAGCCCTGACATTCCCTGTTCTAAGGCTCCTCCCAGCCCTGACATCCCCTGTTCTAAGGCTCTTCCTAGCCCTGACATCCCCTGTTCTAGGGGCCCTCCCAGCCCTGACATTCCCTGTTCTAAGGCCCTCCCAGCCCTGACATTCCCTGTTCTAGGGGCCCTCCCAGCCCTGACATTCCCTGTTCTAAGGCTCTTCCTAGCCCTGACATCCCCTGTTCTAAGGCTCTTCCTAGCCCTGACATCCCCTGTTCTAGGGGCCTCCCAGCCCTGACATTCCCTGTTCTAAGGCCCGTCCCAGCTCTGACATTCCCTGTTCTAAGGCCCCTCCCAGGTCTGACATCCCCTGTTCTAAGGCCCCTCCCAGCTCTGACATTGTAACATGTTATGTCCCAAGGTCCCTGCCAGTCCTAATGTTATGTTACTCTCTCATTGGTCAGATCCATCCCTGTAGCTCCAGCTGGTCCAAACACCAGGGTCCCTGGCTTCTCCATTCTTCCTCCTCCATGCCTTCCCCTCTCTCTACCATAATCACAGCAGTACCAGCCCTACAATGGCAATGATCATGAGAATTCCAGCCAGGATACAGATGGCTAGGAAGACGATGTCACTGGTGTCTTGGGTCACACCCGTCCCCAGCTGCCCTTGTGCTTTGGCCTCAGCCTGAGGTGGGGCTTCCAGCAGGTGCTCAGCAGTGCCATAGGGGCCAAGCCAGCTAGAGCCAGACAGCAGGTGCACCGAGGCCTCCTTCTTCCGGGGCTCACAGCGTAGTTCATACTCATGGATGTCCTCCTGTCCAACCACACCAGAGAAGTCAATGTACAGGACACTGACGATCACAGCCGTGTTGTTCCTCTTCTGAAAAAAACCAACCCAGAGCCCCGGAGAGGAGTATGTTCCTTCTTTGGGCTCTCCTGAATGAGAGTGCCCAACCATCTAGACTGTCCAGGGGATAGGGGCATGCCTAGGTCACCCCTGCCTCACTTCCATTCCTGGCCCACATGCCCTCTCCCCAGCTCCTCCGCTAGCCCACCCCAAACCCAGGGATTGAGCTATCCCTGCCTCTCAGGATAGTAGCCTAGCAATGTCCTGTCTGGCTGAGCCTGTGACCACTCATACAGGGCAGGACTTTTGGTGACTGAGATAATTGCACTTGGCTGGTGGGGAGAGATTAGGGTGTGTGTGCAGTCAGCAGACCAACTCACTAGAATGATAGACTCTTAGAACCAGGGAATTTCACAATCTTAGAAATCATGGAGTCTGAGATGTATACAATCACATAACTCAAAATTGAATTATGGAATCATAGAGTCTAGACAGACTTGTAGTCATAGGGTATCAAACATTAGAGCTAGAATGTTGGAACTGGAAGCAGCCTTCTAGTGTAGAACATTAGAGCTGGAAGAATCTTGGAATAGACTCTTGATGCTCTGGGACCCTCCTCCTCGCTAGGCCTCTTACCTGGGATTCAGTGCCACACGTATCAAACCGGGCCTGGATTCTGAAGTGGTCACCAACCACCTGTGCTGGGCAGCTCCGACTTCCCAGGTAGATCTGGCTCCGATCAAGCTGCACCAGCGACTGAACAGAGATCTGGATCTGGAAGTCGGTGCGGGTGCAGCTGACATTCATGGGGACCACTGAGAACAGAGTAGTGGCAAGATTAGTGAGGCCTGCCAGGGCCCAATAGCACAGAATGCTGTCTGAGCAGAAGGAGTCGTGTGCTGGGGCTCAGGAGCCCAGGCTTCTTGTCCTCCCTCTGACATGACTCATATGGTCCTGGGGGCCTCAATGATCTCATTTGTACAATGAAGGGATGGAGTCAGAAAGTCATCCAAAGTCCCAGCTTAATGTTCCACGTTCTCCAGATTCCTCCCACTCCAATATTCTGTTCTTTAAGCTCCCTCTGCCTGCAACCCCAAACCCTGCTCTTCCTCCCTGGGCCCTCCACTCTCTCCATTCCTCAGTTTTATCTCCAGCCATCCCCCTATCCTGGTGATGCTCTCCTTCCCTCCCCATTTTGATTCCTTAGGGAACTAGACCCTTCTCCTAAGCCCACCCCCCCTTAGCCTTTCACCTGTCTTTCCCACCAAGACTCAGCCTTGGAGCCCTCCCACCAGCCATGGCCTTCACTAATTCTCATTCTCATCAGCTTCTGAAGGAAGCTGCTGGAAATCTCTAGAGAGGTTCAGGTGGAATAGCTGCATTTAACAGCCCTAGAGCCCAATTCCTCCACAGTCTGTGAGAGTCAGTGAAAAATTCCCTGGGACCCAGCTGGGAGAGTTGGTGAGGTGGAGGTGGAGAAGGGCCAGGGGGAGGGGTGGGGAGGAGGTGTGAAAGGGTAGTTTTCTGGCCTCCCAATTGACAGTAGGTGACAGTGACATCACCATCATCACCATCACCATCATCACCACCACCATCATCACCACCATCATTATCATCACCATCACCATCATCATCACCATCACCATCACCACCATCACCATCACCATCACCATCACCATCACCATCATCATCATCATTATTTTACCACTTCAGGAAAACCCAAACCCACTGAGGCCTCTTGGTCTCATGGAAAAGTGTGCTAGATTTAGAACCTCTACTTAATTAATTATGTGACCTTAGACCTCAGGTCTCTCATTAGCAAATGAATGTGTGGCACTTTATGACCTCTGAGGCCCTTTACAACTCCAAGTCAATGAACTATTGAGCAGTTATTAAGCACCTACTGTGTGCTACTCTAGTATCTTTGCCAAGAAAACCTCAAAAAGGGGCCATGAAAAGCCAGACACATCTGGAAATGAGTGACAATGAAAACAACAAATGTACCAGGCACCATGCTAGCTGCTGTGGTGTACAAAGGAAGAATCGGGACAGTCTCTGGCCTCGAGAAGCTTATATTCTAATAGGCAAAACTGAATCTATTCCCTGCTCATTCAGAGGGCAGCAATCAGAAGGAAGACAGCTCCCTCATTTACTCAACCCTCCAAGCTGGAGGAGCCTCTCTCATTCCCACTGCTTTCCACCAAAGGGCTCTGGGAGCCTCTGTTTTTAGGGTAAACCAAGATCATAGGGTCAGAGATGGAATAATAATAATGTATATATAATTTATAGATTTACATCATATACATTTATAAATCTATTTCTGTTTTAAATACATAAATATGTTACATATCAGTTATATATTTCCTATAACACACATGTATTACATGTACACACATACACAATATGTTAAATATGTTTCTATATTATATATTTCTATAATAACAATGGGGCCATTTTCTAGCAAGGAGGAAGGTAGGAGTGTAAATCAGGGCTGCTGCCCACTTTGAAGCTGCCATGATGATAGGGAGGACATAGTTGGGGCTATAAATCCCACAGGCCTCCAGGCAACAAAGGCAGACATATTTCTAAAGCTTTGCCTGACAGAAAGAGCCTGTTGCTGGCACCAGTTGGACTAGTACTTTCCTTTCTTTACAGTCTGCCTGGCCCCAGAAAGCCAAAAGCCCATATCCTCTCCCACCAATCCACACATACCCTTTTGTTGTAAGACCCAAAAGGGAAGAAGGTAGTTAAAGAAATGTATCTGCAGGGCCAGGAAGGGGATTTGTGGAGGAAACTCTGAAGTCTGTATGGTTTGAGCAATAATAAAAGTCTTCAAATCCCCAAATAGTTCCCCGTTTTTCCCAAAGTTATGTAGAATGGATGCTCCTTGAGGGCAGAAACTCTTTGTTTTGTCTTTGTGTTCCCCAGTACCTAGCATAGCGTGTGACATATAGTAGGTGGGCTTCACAACCCCACTCACCACAGTAACTCTTCCACACCCTTGTGTCCCTCCTCAACCTCCCTTCTCTCATCTTCTCAGCTCAGAACCTCACTTCATATTTTACTGAAAAAATGTCCCCTTTTCCTGCCTCTTCGTGTCCTATCATTCAGGTTCCTTCTGCCCCTTCATCCAGGTCTTGCCCTCTGTTCTATGTTCCTTGGTGAACTCTTCAGTACCCATGTATTCAATTGTCATAATTATACAGATGATTCTCACTTGTATTTATTCAACACTAACTGCACTTTCAACCTACAGGCTCACATCTCCAATTGACTCAGACATCTCAAATTGACATTCCCTAGACATCTTAAACTCAACATGTTCGAAACTGACCTCCCTTCCCCATCCCTCCACTCTTCTTAACTTCCCTATTGCTGTGAAGTGTGCCACTACCTTCCCATTCATTAAGGCTCATCACCTAAGTGTCATCTTCTACTCCTTTCTCTCCTCCCCCATCTACAACCTGTTGACAAATCCTGTCAATTTTACCTTGGTAACATTTCTCATCCTTTGCTGGACTGGCCCTCAGCCCTTGTCAGGAAACTGAGGTTCAAGTGAATTGGAAAAAGGGAATTGGGCAGGGAGGACAAGAAATGGATCGAGTCAGGAATGCCTTATGCCAATGAAATGCAGTCCAATCCTAAACACTAAAAAACAGGGGTGGGGGGAACATCTCAGAAGCCAGTGAAGACCATGGAGCACAGTCTAGGATACTGAAAGGTACCCTGGTTTTGATGATGTCATCAATGCCCTTAGATCGATTCCTAATTGTGCCTACATGTTGGGGTTCTGTTGGTCTGTTCGACCTCTTTTAGGAGGTGAAACTGTTGACCTTGGTTCCACACCGATTCTCAAGTTCGTGCCCTTTCTCCTCTTACATCACCATCATCGTAGGGCAGACCCTCATCACCTCTTGCCTAGACTATTTTAACAGCCTCCTCATTGGTCTCCTGGCTTCAAGTTTCTCCCTATTCTAATCCATCCTACACTCAGATGGCCAGTGATTTTGCATTTTCTGGTCATAGTCATCCCCCCACTCGATAAATCCAATGGCTCCCTTATACTTGCAGGATCAAATATAAACTCCTCTGTTTTTGCTTTTGAAACTCTTCCCAAACTTGTTCCAATTGACCTTTCCAGCCTTATTAAACATTATTACTCCTTTCAAGTACTCTGCGATCTAGCCATACTAGCCTGTTCCTCACACAGATACTCCATCTCCCAACTCCATGTCTTTGCCTAGGCTGTACCTCATGCTTAGTGTTGTCTCCTTCTTCCCCTCAGCCTCCCAGAATCCTCTTTCAAAGCCATCTTCAACATGAAGCCTCTTCTTATCACTTCCACTGTTAGGACCCTTCCCCACATAATCATCTCATACTCATGTATTTGTGTGTAAATGTTGTCTCCCCTGAGAGAAAGTAAGCTCCCTGAGGTCAGGGATTATCTTTGCTTTCTCTAGGTAACCCTTCAGTCCCTGGAGCATAGGAAGTCCTTAATAAATTCTTGTTGATTAATTGATTGATTGAGAGACAAGTCCGAACATTGTAAAGGAGGTCATTTTAAAGAGAAGACTGCCATGTTGGGTGGGGGTAGGAGTGACCAGGGGGAGCCATTAGCCGATGAAGGATGGATAGGTCCTAGATTTGGCCCCTTTCCCTCTAGCCCTGTCCAGCAGTTCAGGATGGGGCCTCACTAACCTCCGATGTAGGCCACAGAGAAGCCTCGTTTGGCCGTGTTGCGGTCTGTGTGCAGGACAAGCAGAAGCTGGTTGTGGCTGGACATGACAGGCGCTGGCATCTCCTGCCCACACCACGTTCCCAGCGGGGAGGCCACCTCACTGGCTCCGTCAAAGGCAGCCAGGTGGTCGAAGTCACAGCTGTTGGTCAGCACGTTTCTCCCTTCTAGGTCCAGATCCAGGAAGAACACCTTGATCCTGTAGCCCTGAGGCATCTGAATCGTCCAGTGACACCGGATATTGTTGGGGTAGGAGTTGGGATACTGAGGACTAGAGAAATTGCCCTTGATGGCCATGTAAACCTCCTGGCATTCCCCTGGGTGGTAAGGAAGAACAACAGTGATGTCACCATGGGAAGGACAGAGAAGGAGCCAGGGCAGATGCCCGGGTAGGCTCCTTGTCTCCCAATTCTGCTTAGGAAGTTTGCAACAGGCACTAATGTGGCATTAAAAACATGATTCATGGGTGATGGTGTTGTACCCACCAATGAAAAGGGGTTAGACTGAGTCAGATCATAAGAAGCAGCTTAATGTCAACTACAGTTCTGTGTTCCTGATGCCACATTAGCAGCTGTTAAATGGAACATGAAAGGATCCTCTCTCTCTCCCCCTCCCTCCCTCCCTCCTTCTCTTCTTCCTTCTGTCTCTTTGTCTTTATCTCTCTGTCCGTCTCTCTCCTCCCTCTTTCTCTGTCTTTCCTCTCTGCCTCTGCCTCAGAGCAATGTGACTTGTTTTAATCAAAATTTCATGTTTCAGAAGGTTGGAGAAACCACTAGAGAGCCTGCTAGTCTGGCCCTAATTCTAACCAACCAGGAAGCTACTAAAGCAGATGGGATGGTGACTTTGGGGACAAGGAAACCCTCTGTCTCAGAATTTCTGATTGACAAGGTGAGGAAGGCTGGGCACAGTCTGACTGGGAGAAAGCCATTTTCACAAGGTTTGGAGGAAGGATGGTTAGGACTAAACAACATACTATTTTGCAAGAGAAGCTGACCCAAGAGGGATAGGAAGTACTCAACCAGGAAACTCTAGAAGCATGGCAGAAATGATTCTGATCAGGAAGAAAAGGGGCAGTGCACTAAAGGGGCCAGTAAGAATGGACAAGGAACACTGGGACCTGCTCAGATCTTTTTATTTGTCTGTTTGTTTGGTTTTGAGCCTGCGTGTCCCTATCTCAGCCAAGCTGGAAGTTCAGTAGTCACTTATAGGCCTGAGCTCTCCACAGATCAGCATGGGACCTTTGACAGACTATTTTCAGTCTGAGCCACATAGCCCCTCCTTAGGTATCCTGGCACCCCCTCCACCCTGAGGCTCCCCATAATGGGGCCAGACACCCCAGTACTTTGAGTCCTGCTGTAACCCAGAAGTCCCCAATGTAAACAATCTATCAGCTTAAGCCTCCCCTAGGTGGCACAGTGTATGGAGCACTGAACTTGGACTCAGGAAGACTCATCTTCATAAGTCCATAGCCAAACTCAGACACTTCCTAGCTGGGTGACCCTGGGCAAATCACTTTACCTTGTTTGCCTCAGTTTTCTCATCTGTAAAGTGAGCTGGAGAAGGAAATGACAAACCACTCCAGTATCTTTGCCAAGAAAACCCCAAATGGGGCCATGGAGAGTAGGACACGACTGAAATAATTCAACCACAATATGTGCCAAGGCACTGTGCTAAACACTGGGAAAATAAAAAAAAAGGCAAAACCCCAACAGTCTCTGGGCTAATGGGGGAGGTAACTGCCTACACGGCTGCAGGTGTGAGCTCCCACAGATGACCCCAGCCAGATTGCAGAAAGTGCCCAAGTGCCCCACTGGCCTCCTCGTGATGTCAGGAGAAACTGAGGAAGGCATGGCAGGTGAATCCCCTGGGGCAGATTTATCAGAGGCTATAGACAAGAGGGAAGATGCAGGAAGGGCCAGATTGGAAGGGGCATGACCTGCACCATTGGAGGGCACACACCAAGCAGTGTCCTCCCCAATCCATCAGAATCATTGAGTATAAAAGGGGGAAGCAAGTGCATGAAACCAAGGATGACTATGGGAACATGGCACTATCTTGCAAGCAGAGGGCCACGGGATGCAGCTGCTGCTGAATGCTCAGGACAGCAGAGTCATCTGCCTACTACATACCAGACTCTGTGCTGAGCTCTGGGGACGTAAGGGAAAATTTTTTTTAAGTTTCTGCCCTCAAGAAGTCTAATAGGACAGACAACATGAAAACAGCTATAGACAAACAAGATAGAAATACAGGGCAAATTGGAAATAACCTCGGAAGGAAGGCACTAGCATTAAGACAGACCCAAGAAGACGTCATGCAGAAAGTCAGGCCTGAGCTAAGGTGAAGGAAGCCAGGGAAACCAGGAGGCAGAGATGAGGAGAGAGAGCATTCCAGGCATGGGGCACAGCCAAGGCAAGTACCCAGAGTCTGGGGTGGTGTGCCATGTGAGAGGAGCAGAAAGGAGACCAATGTCACTGGACTGCAGAGTGCTTGAGATGAGAGGCATTAAGCGTAAGACCAGAGAGTTAAAGGGGCCAGGAACAGACAAAGAAGAAGGAGGGAACAGGACTATTGGTTGGAGTGGCTGGAGTGATGGGAACAGATGAGAAGAAGAGGCCAATGGACTCCATTCTCATTTGACTTCTATCCTCTCTTCCAAAAGACAGTGTGGTCCAAGAGATAAAAAGTTGGCCTCAAAGTTAGAAGGATCTGGACTCAAGTCTTACCTCTGATATATATATATTGGCTGAGTGACCTTGGCCAAGTCCTTTAACCTTTTAGTGCTCTAGACTCTAAGATTCTAAGTTGCAGAGAATGTAACAACCTGAATTGGTGGAAGGAGTTTCCTCTTCTGGGAGTTCCTTGTACCAATGAAATCATGGGTCCATTCCCTTAACTCTTTCTCTTCCAAGGAGAATGAACTTTGGAACAGGACAAATAGAATAAAAATGACTGTAGACCCAAGCAGAAACCCTAGAAGGGTGAGGAAACAGTGGGTACCTAGTTCCTCTCAATGAGTTCTGGGCACTGGCCTGGATGAACTAAGTGCTAGGTTCCTGAAAGAAATAACAAACATGATGGCTGAAACATTGTTGGTGGCGTTTGGAAGATTTGGGAGAATAGGAGAATGTGTTGCAGCACCAGAGAAAGGGAATTGTCCTGATTTTCTGAAAAAGGGAATGGGAGGGTAGCTAGGTGGCGCTATAGTGGATACAGCACCAGCCCTGGAGTCAGGAGGACCTGTGTTCAAATCCAGTCTCAGACACTTTCTAGCTGTGTGACCCCTAGACAAGTCATTTAACCCTAATTGACTCCAAAAAAAAAAAAAAAAAAAGGAATGAGGAGAGGGTGCAAAACTATTGTCTGGTGAGCCTGATTTCAATTCTTACAAAAGTCTAGAAGTCATTGTTAAGGAGACAGTCTGTGAGTGTTCACAAAGAAAGGAGTGAACAGAAGGAGTCAGCAAGGTTTCATCAAAGGCAGATCACACCAGAACAGACTCACTGTCTTTTCTAACAGGGTTACTGAATGGGTAGGTCAGGGAATGCTATGGGCATGGGGCGGTGAAAAGAATTTGTGAGAAGAGCTATTCGATTGGTCATATCTTCTGACTCAAAGATCTCTTTGCCAGAATTATACCCCAAGGATATTATCGGCAGCAGGAAGGACTTGTCCACATACCAATTTCATCATTGCATTATCCATCATAATAAAAAGCCGGAAATAAAATCTGTGTCCAACATTTAAGGAATGCATAGAGAAACTGAAGTGTGTGGATATAATGGGATATGATGGTCATGGAATAAATGATGAGTATAGAAAATTCAGGGGAGTCTACTCTGCTAGAAAAGTCATTGATAGGTCGATTCCAATTTGGAATATGTCCCTAGTGACCTGTCCCAGGGATCTGAAATTAGACCTATTCTATTCAATCTTCTTATCTATGACTTGAATAAAGGCATGGAATGTATGCTTATCAAATTTGCAGATGACTTGAAGCTGGGAGGAGGATCCAAACAGATCTCAACAAACTAGAAAAGCAGGCCAAATCAAATCAAATGGAATTTAATAATAAAGATAAACTGCACAAGTAAAAGATGGAGATGTGTGGCTAAATTGTAGATCCTCTGAAGATGATCTGGAGGTCTTGGTAGACCACAAGTTTGATATGAATCAAGTGACATAGCAGATAAAAAACAAACAAACCCCATGTTAGGCAGAGTTACGATAAGCTCAGCAGAAAGATATAGATCTGATGTACTCTGCCCTGGTCAGATCACACAGGGTGTATTGTGCTCTGGGTGCCAAGTTTTGGGAGGGTCTTAGACACACTGGAGTGCATCCAGAAGACAGAGGGAGCTTCGGGAATGTGCTCAATGAAGTCTGGCTGGAGAACAAGAGGTAATTATCTTGGAGAAGAGAAGACTTAGGGTGGACATGACAACTGTGTTCAAGTCTCTGAATGGAAAACCCAAGAGACCGGGCTTGGTCTCGCTCCGGAGGGAGGCAGTTGGAACTGTGGTAGAAGATGCAAAGAGATTTAGGTTTGACGTGAGGAAAAAGTCACGAACAATCAGAGTCATGTATAAGTCGACCAGAGGAACGATGGCTTCCCCTCCCAGGTGGTCTCTAAAGAATGGTTGGATGGCCAATCTTCAGGCCCAGGGATTCCTGCTCACCCATTGTTCAGACTAAATGATCCCTTTCAACCAGGAAATTCTAGGATTGTGAGACCCATTCAGGAGAGCTGGTAGCTTTTAGGGATTGGAGAATGTGTGGGGATAATTCTGTGTGTGTGCATGTGTGTGACCTCCCCAGAACCCCACAACAGCCTGGGGAAGCAGGCAGATGGCCAAGGGTTACTGATGCCCATCCTGCCTTGTCTCTCCCCACATCCCAAGGTCTCCTACCTGAGAAGTAGTAGGCCTTGAAGCCTCGGCCAGCAATGTTGAAGTCAGACTTGAAAACCACCTGAACCTCTCTGCCCAGAGACACCAGGTCGGGTGGCTTGGTGCTGCCACAGTAGTGGTTGCCCTGGCCAGGGCCTGCCCCCTCAATAATAGCCACATAGTCATAGTTACAGGCTCGGTCACTCTCCACCTGGAAGTCAGCAAACACCAGCTTGATGGTGGAAGATCCAGATGCTCTGATGACCCAGTGGCATTCTGCGTTGTTGGGGTAGCTGTTGGGGTACTCTGGGCTGGTGATCACTCCAGAGAGGCCAGTGAGGACCCCACCGCAGGTGTCTGCAAGAGAACCAAGCCAGCTGTCACCCAGTACACGGAGGGGCATGCACGTCACCTGTGCTCACTTGCTTCCTGGGACTAGGACAGAACACCACAAATGGGCTTTTGTCAGCTATGCATGAAACCCCTCCCCTGGCCCCCACCATGCTGGCAGGTGACAAGGACACTTGCTAAAATCACCTCCCACCCCCACATGAAAATGGTTCCACCAAAGGATCTGGCAAATTCAGCAAGAGGGGAAGCAAACATCTAATCAGCAGGCGAAGGATTCTGTGCAGAGAAGGACAAGTAGCTGGGGCAGGTTCTCAGCAGTTAATAGCTACAGCCCCACCCCCACCCTGACACACTCCATGAAGTCATTTAGGAGAGGTTATCTAATCGAAGCCTCTCCATTTTACAGAGGAGGAAACTGAGGTCTGGAGCAGTTAGATCACTTGTCTTAGGTCACCTGCTTGGTCGCAGCCCCCTGTCCATCCCCATCCTCTCCCCTTGTTTGTGTTCCAGGCTTAGAGAGGGCTCAGCCCCAGCCACAGAATAAACCCCATATTGCAGACAGGTGCCTGAAGCCTCCTCTCTGGAGACATCTCAGCAGACACACCCATCACCTCATTCAATCTTTGTCTGGAAAAGGCAGGGCTTGTTGTCTGAGGTCCAGAGAGGATTAATCACTTGGACCAAATCAGGCAGATATGCTCCCCATTTCACAGAGAGGGAAACTGAGGATGAGATGAGAAGAGACCTGGCTAATGTCGCATGGGTAGAAAAGTGGGATTTAAACCCAGGTTCACAGGCTCATCGACCTAGACCTGAAGGAGCCTCACAGGTCATTTGGTTAAACCCACTTTGTTTTATAGATGAGAAAAGTGGGGTCCATGGAAGTTAACTCAATTGCCCAGACACACTGGTAGTAATTGTCAGAGCTGAGAAGCGACTCCTTATCCAAGGTCCTAGCTCCCCCACTCCTCCCTTTCTGACCCTCTCTCCTATGAACTTCCTCTGGCCACCCCCTGACCTTTCCGGTAGCCTGCTGAGAAGCCCCAGCTGGCCACGTGCTTGTCCGAGTGGAAGATGATGGACATGATGTGCCAGGAGGAGGTGAAGGGGGGTGGGCGGCTTTGGCCACAGAACTGCCCCAGGAGGTTGCCCTCATCGCTCGAGGCCCCGTTGTAGATTTTCAGATAGTCATAGCTGCAGGTGTCGTGGTACTCCAGGTCAAAGGCATGGAAGGTGAGCAGGATGGAGCTGCCCTCAGCCACCACGATGAGCCAGCTGCACTCTGTGTCATAGGGGTAGAGCCCTGGGAAATTGGGGCTGGAGAAGTTGCCTGAGGGTCCAGAGAGCACCCCGCCACACTTGATACCTGGGATGAGAACAGACCAAAGAAAGCATTTCTATCTGGGAGGGGGGCAGTGGGCAGAGGACAGTTCTCTCTTTACACAGCACTCAAGGAGGTATGGTGCACCACAGAACCTTAGCTTTTGAGCCAGAAGGGACCTTCAAGGACCTTTGTTTTGCAGAGGAAGAAACGGAGGCAAATTAAGTTTAGCAACTTAACTAAGTAGTAACAGAATTGGGATTTGAATCCAGGTCCCCTGACTCCATCATAGAGAAGGAAAGCGTCTTATTGAATCATTGAGTCTGGAATTGACTGATTAACTCACTGGAATGATGGAATCTTGGGATTAAAGAATTAAAAAATCTTAGATTCTGGAATCGCAGGTCCTGTGATCCTAGAATCACAGATTCTATAACATAGATTCACAACCATAAAATCCTAGAACCTAAGAACTTCTAGTGCTTAGCACAGTAGCTGGGTCCCAGGAGGCACTTAATGTGTGTTGACTGACTCCCTGACCATGCAGGACATAGCTGCAGAGAATTAAGCAGACAGGACAAGAAAAGATAGGGGAGTGTGGAATGTGGACACCCTCCATCTCTTCTTCCTTCAACCTTCATTCCAGTATAGACTGATGTTAGTTGAAACCATCAAACCAATCAACAACAAGCATTTATTTAACACCCACTGTGTGCCAGGAACTTTGCTAAGTGCAAGGGGAATAAATATAAAAGTAAAGCTGTGCCTGCCCTCAAGCTCACTTTTTTTTTTCCAGGAAAGATCTTGAGTAATCTAGCTAACAGCAACGATTTGTGAATGTTTTCTTGTCTTTCAAATACCTGTTGGTGTTGAAGAACAGAAGAAAAGGAAAGGAAAGGGAAGAAAAGAAAAGGCCATCCCGTCCCTGGAATGACGCCCAAAGGACTTGGCAGGCAGCCTCTGATTTCTGTCCAGAAAGATCATGAAAAGAAAGGGAGTGTGAGGGATGGGGCTAAGGAGCTGCCGGGGCAGGGGAATAGCTCTGAGAAGAAAAGGGTGAGACAAGAGGTCCAGCAAGACTGGGCAAGGAGATTATAAGAGATTACTCAGAGGAAGCTTGAGAAGGATGCCCAGTATGCAAGGGCCCTTTGGGTTCTGGCCTCCAAGGCCTGCAGTTCCTCACCTGGACATTACATATTAAAGGGGAGGAAAGGCGCACATAGACAGACAAAACATAAAGCAGGTGCAAAGTAACTCCCCAGTTCTGAAGCATTCTGTTCTGAAATTTCTTCTAGCCCTGATATTCTACATGCTAAGGTCTCTCCCAACTCTGACATCCTCTGATTTGAGGTCCTTGCCAGCTCTGACATTCCATGTTCTAAGACAATCCCAGCTTTCACACTCTGTGTCCTGAAGTCCCTTGCAGCTCCTTGGACCCTTGGTCATTGCTGACTCAGGGTTTTTACTCTTGGGCTCAAAGGGACCTTAGAGACCATCTGGTCCAACTCATGCCTTTTACAGATTAGAAAACTGAGGTCCGGAGCATTTAAGACCCATCTAGGTAGCAAGCAAAAGAGCCAGGATTTGAATGCAGGCATTCTGACTCCAAACCCACCACACTTTCCACTGCACCAAGACAAAGCAAGACACACATTGATGAGCCCCAGCCTCCACCTCCTAAGCTTTGGGCCACTCCCCTCTAGCCCACTTCATGCAATGTCCTCATAGTCTGAGGCTCACCACCACTTCAGAGGACAAGTGACTGCCCTGCCCCAGGTGGGCTAGGTGGGACAGAAGAGAGCACCCTGAGGCAGGAGCTGGGACCTATGACTTTGAATCTAAGAGGCTGGAGATTTGGTCTCCTAGTAATCTGGGAGGGAACTTGGAGTCACTGCCTGCCCTTCTCCATCCTCGGTGCCCTCCTCTTCCCCCACGTTAGGTTGCCTTTGGTCCTACCCCTTAAGGGCATACAGACCCTCTTTGTCCCTCTGCCCTGCAAAGTCATAGGTAGGAGTTCTAGTTGGGGGAGACCAATTCAGGTACGGAGGAGGGACTGAAGTTCAGGGGATTTCTTCCCAGCTGCTACTATCCTGGAGTTGTCCAGGGCTATTCTATCTTCTGCTGACTGGACATGATATGGAGATGCTTATCTGTATCTCTGGAGCATCCTGGCCCTTGGCCCTAGAGAACCTCACGCCCCGAGGTGCCCATCTCCCTGAGTGATGAGCTGCCCCTTTCCCTAGGGGTGGTGCTGCTGGGTTCAAGTGCCCAGTAGGCTTCTGGGGATGTGTGCTGCCCCTCTGACTGGTCTGCTAACTAGTCTAGAACTAACCTGTGGATCATCTGGAGTCTCCCTCCCCTCCTATTGCAGAGGACCCTGGGAGAAGGAGAACCCTGCCACCTCCATGTCAGTGTCTTGAAACAAAGGTTTTGGGGTAGCTAGGTGGCACAGTGAATAGAGTACCAACCCTGGAGTCAGGAGGACCTGAGTTCAAATGTGAACTCAGATACTTAACACCTTCTAGCCATGTGACCTTGGGCTAGTCACTTAACCCCAATTGCCCTGCCTTTCCCCCTCCAAAAAAAAACAACAAAAAACCAAAGGCTTGGTGGCCTTAGCCTACCTCAGGCTGCAATCACAGGGTCTTATTTATATTCTCTCTTTTTCTCGTCAGACAACCAAGAACAGTATAGCACATGCTAACACCCCAAGTGGGAGGCTCGAGATTATGAGGAGGCCCATTTCATAGGTGGGAGCTGAAAAACCAGAGCAAGGAAGCGATGTCCCTTCCAGGGCTATTTGCACTATAGCAGATCCCTTTGGAACTCAGAATGGCAGTGATAGCCACATCACCTTAGAGCTGGGCAATCTGGGTCCCCCAGGCTCTTCCTGAGTCCCTAGCTAACCCATTGCCCTCCTCCCCCAGCCAGGGTGACAGTCTACCTTTCTTTCCATAGGCCCTCAGGGCCATCACCAGGAGCAGCCAGGAGAAACTCAGGGTCTGTTTCATCTTGTCCCCTGTGGTCTGCAGAACTAGAGATGGGTCATGGGCTGGAGGCTCTGGAATGGTAAAGAAAAAAGAAAGAAAGAGAGAAAGGCCCCGAGGAGCCTCCAACTTAATAGCAGAATGAATAATTCACAGTTCCTCTGAATTAGTAAACTGATCCATTGGGTGCTTCCTTCACTCAATTTTAATGTTGTGATCAAATGTCCCTAGATTGACACTCCCAGATCCCCTGTCATTGCTCTCATATGTGGAAGGGAGGAGAGTCTTCCAGAAGGGAAGGGTGGGCAGGAGGGGACGAGGCTTCAAAGACCCTCAGCTGGGGACTCAGTGCACCCTTAAGAATTGTGGCAGCAGCGTGAGTTCACATTTCAGGAGTTCTTTTCTGTTTATGAATCAATTTCCTCACAGTAACTCTGCACAATTGTGGAAACTGAGGCCACTGCAACACAGCTAGACCATGGCTAAGTTGGGACTTGAATTCAGGTTTCTATATTCTAGAATCATAGATTCGGAGCTGGGCAGAACCAGTCTTTTGGTTCAATGTCCTCATCACAGATAGGGAAACTGAGGATCAGAGAGTGCAAGTAATTTGCTCAAGGTTGCACAGCTAGGAAGGGACAGAACTGGGATTCAAGTCCCAGTCCTCTGAGCCCAAGCTTTAGAAACTTTCTGATTACTCAGCCAGTGGCTGTTCCCCTTGGACTGTCTTCTAAGCATGGTAGCATGGATTTAACCTGGGGGGGGGGGGCGCATCTAGGGAGTGGGCTGGCATCTCCACCACAGCGTGGCTGATGCCATGGCCTGGGCTCTCCCAGTCTATGCCTAACCCTGTGGGAGACAAGAGAAGAGGGAGCCAGGGTCCCTATACTCAAAGAACCCACAGTCTCCTTGGGGAGATAAGATGACTTATTTCAGAAATGATGTGAGATGGTCCTTCTGGTCTCCCAGGCAAAGATCCAAGAGCCCTAGAACCATAGGGTATTAGATCCCAGGTAGCAGGTGCTAGAACAGGAGTCCAAAGTGCTAGACCAGAAGTGTCCAAAGGTGGCCTGTGGGCACTATTGCTGCCCACAACATGCACAAGTGACCAGATTAAAATAGAATTGGGAAAGATTTAACAAAATAAATAAAAATAGGATGAAACAAAGAATGTCAACATGAAGTTTTCTAAGTCACTGTGCACTTGCAGGAATCCCTCTGTGCAGTTTGGGGGCCCTGTGTCTATTAGAGTTGAATACCACTGACCAGACCAGAAGAGACTGGCTTTCAGTTAAAGTCTGGAATATAGAAATTTAGTGCTAGGAGAGACCTCGGAACCGCTAGTGTGAGAACAAAGGATTCTAGAACATCAAAATTCAGAATGGTAGTGGTGGCAGGGGCCTGAGGCTAAGACCATCCTATCCCACCTTTCAGCAAGTAGGTGTTATTACAGATAGAGTGATGGTCCTGGAGTCAGGGAGACTCAAATCCAGCCTCTAACACTTACTAGTCATATGACCCTGGACCAGTCACTGCTTGCCTCAGTTTCCTCAATTGTAAAATGGGGATAATAAATATCCCCTGCCTCTCGGGAGTGTCTTGAGGATGAAGTGAAGATGATGTCTGTAAAGGGCTTGGCATGGTGCCTGGCTCAGAGGAGGCACCTATGTGCTTGGTCCCTCTTGTCTCTCCACTGCCTCCCACTCATACACAGCACCAACCTTTTTCTTCTACTAGAATGGCCTCAGTTTCCTTCTTTGTAAAATGAGAGATTGACCAAATGGGCCCTGAGGTCCCATCCCCTTTAGATCTAGGACTCCCATGATAATCCCTATGACCTTGGACAAGTCATTTCCTCAGTTTCCTCCTTTGTAAAACGAGAGGATCGGTTGAGATTCCTCCCAGGTCTGGAGTTCAAATCCTCGGATCCAGGACAGCCCCAAACTGTTCCCTGTGACCTTGGACTCAGGATCACAAGATCCTAGAGCTGGAAGAGGCCAACGCCGGGTTTTACAAAAGAGGAAACTGAGACCCAGGGAGGAGAAGGGATTTGCCCAAGGCCATGCAGAGGCAGGATTTGAATCCAGGTCCTAAGCCATGGCTCTTTCCAGTTGTATTCCCTTGTGAACTCTGGATGGGCCCAGTTTTCCCTCTGCCCACTTGGAGAATGTCTGAAGCCCCCTCTCCATGCGGGTTCCTTGCCCTTTGTCCCTGGTGATTGTCCCAAGCACTTCCATGGTGGGCAAGGGTTTGACAGAAGGAGGAGAAATAACCCGATGAAAAGACAATGGTGGGTTTGTCCTGAATCTGTACTCTAGAGAATTGTCCTCAGAGCTGGGGGATGGGGGATGCAGCTGGTCCAGCCTCAGTCCCACCCCCCCCACCCCCTCCCCCAGTAGATAGCCTCAGCAGCCTGGACAGGCAGCCAGCCAGCTTCCACCTGAAGACCTCCAGGAATGGGGAAACATTTCCTATGTTTCAGTCTCATCTCCCTAAGGAGATTGCTTGGGCATGCTCAGCCTGATGTCATTAATTGGCTCCTGGAAAAACACAACTTTAGGTGAAACAACGTCGCAGGGGGCAGCTCATTCCATAGCAACAAAGTTATAGATGGAAAATGGGTTCCTAGGCAACCAAAACTCAGGCTATAAAAGGTTAAAATTGGTCTCTACAGAAACCAGGGACTATTAATAGGGCTGTGTGTGGCTGCTTGGATACACTAACAGATCTGGATGATGGAGCCTGGGTGTTCCACCCATCAGAAGGACCCCTGAGCAGCAGAAAAGGGTGAGGGAGAGATGGGGCAGCGGGGGCGGGGACCACAAGCAGAGAGCAAGCTCTGGAGATGGAGGAAAGGTTAGCCCCTTCCTCCCCAGGGACCTCTCACATCTTAGTTTAAGATCTAGGCAGATTCTTGGGTGGGGTGCAAGGACTTCTGCCGGGCAGACCCGAGCCTTTCTCCACCTGCTGAAGGTTTGAGATTTTTGTCCACAATTTCCTGTAGATTGTCCCCCCTGGTCCAGGGCAAGCAGACTCTTTAGTGGGTACCAGCGCTACCCTAGGACCGTGCCTCAGTCTCCCCTCTCAGTGCACAACCAGCCCACCTCCTTTCTGGTTACTTGTCACTCATGGTGTTTTTTTTTAAATAACTGAGAGTAATAACAGGGGGCATTGATGTGCAACCTTAAGGTTTGCAAAATACTTTGCCTTCATCACAACTGACCCTAACAGCTGCCCAGTCCGGTAACTTCAAGTCTGTATTGTTAATCCCATTGGACAGATGAGACTGAGGTTTGGAAGGATTGCCTAAGGTTGTATAGCCAGTGTTTTGTGTTCTCAGACCCCACCCTAACTCTTTTCTAGGCCTCTCCCAGCTCTGACATTCCCTGTTCTAAGGCCCCTCCCAGTTCTGACATTCTTTGCTCTATGTTCTAAGATCCCTATTCCTCTAGGAACCTCCAACTCCCTTTGGAGCTCAGATCAAGTTCCAGCCACTTCCCTTTAGCCTCTCCCCTGCCCTGCCTCTCACCCTGGGATGGCCTAGATTGACTTCTCTGAGAACTGAATTTATTTTGCTTTGTTTACCTTTCTCTCCCAGTAGAATATAAGCTGCTTGAGGACAAGCATGTCATTTCTGTCTTTGTATGTCCAGTGCTTAGCCCAGTATAAAGCATTTAATAAATTAGTTGTTAGGTGTTTAATAAATGCTTGTTCACTGGTTGATTACTAACAAGTACACAGATAAAGAAATGTAAGATATGTATGAAGTAAGGTATAATGTAATTTGGGGGGACATGGGGAGATGAAACTCTAACAAATAGATGAACTGGGGAAGGCCTCATATAAGAAGTGGCCATTGAGGTAAGTGTTAAAAGGAATTAGAGATTCCAAGAGAAGGAAATGAGTAGTGTGCTTCAGACAGCCTAGGCAAATGTGTGAAGGGAGGAGCTGGAATACTGTGTACAGAGAACATCAAGAATCACATTTTTAGATTCTTCAGACTCCGTCGTTGGGCTGGATATACAACAGACACTTATATGTTAAATGACTAAAGGACATTCCTCTCTCCCCAAACGATTCACTCCAGGAATCCCTCTGACAGCCATTTTGAATTCCTCAGAGCTGCTTCCACTTTCCCAAGGACTTTCCCCTAAGGTTGGATCTGGGGAGGCCTCCTCTGGCCTGCTGGGCTCCTCAGAAAGGGCTTTAGGCCCTGCCAGATAACAGGAGGCCAACTGGAGGGTGTTCAACAAAGAGTAGCATGGAAGATTAAGAGGCCAAAGGATTCATTTACGCCCTGGCCCCAGTTGGCAGGATTAGACAGGCGCAGCATGGCAGCGGGGTGAATGAAGAGAGCTCGGACTGTCACTGGCTAACTGGAGACCTCGAGCATCGAGCCAGGAGAGGGAGCCTGGGGTGCAGGGGGAGGGCAAGAAGGGATATTGGTAAGAGCATAGATTTAGACCTGGGAGTTGCCCAGTTTACAGACAAGGAAACAGGTCCAGACAGGCAAATAATTTCAAACCATAAGATTATAGATTTAGGGACCTATTTCCTTATTTTCTGCTTGAAGAAACAGGTCTAGGTGGGAGAAGTGTACTCCCATAAGGAGTTCATAGGACCTAGGCTTAGAGCTGGGAGAGACCTGATGGATCTTCTAGTCCAACCTCCTTGGTCTTTAGATGAAGGAACTGAGGCCCAGAGAATTCAACAGCTTGCCAGAGGTCACATAGGCAAAAAGTGGGAGTGCTGAGATTCAAACAGACCCTCTGATCCATTGGATTTTGGAACATATCAGCAAAGGTGTAATGGTCCCTGGATGGGTAGAGAATGGAACCTGGAATGTGGAAGATGGATTGAATTCCTCAGCAAAATCTGAATTCAAATCCTACCTCACACTAGCTGTGTTACCTTGGGCAAAGCACTTAACCTCAACCTCCCCCCCTCCATTCTGCCTTCTTTCTGGGTTATGAAAGGTCCCAACTTACCCCCTTGGAAGCCTGCCGTTGGTTCAGAGACAGTAATAACAAGTGATATTGAAGGATATGAGTCCAGAAATTGTTTTTATTGATAAAGGCTCATGATCAAAATAATTTGGAGACCAATCTGCTGGAGCACTGGTTATTTCTCTCTCTTGGGCATGTATTGTTGTGCCCAAACCCAAATCACTTGCCACCTGATTTAGAGCCCACCATTAAGCCCCTTTATATTTGTCTTTGTCTCTATCCTACACCCTGTAATAGCTTGAAACAGCTTAAGACATAGTCTTGGGTATTGCCCAAGGTGTAGTCCCCTAACCCCCTACTTCCTGAATTAGCATTCTGTATATTATTAATATGTACCAGGATCAGTCCTGGGGTTATGGTACAAGTTTATCTAAAGAAGAGACCACTCTGTACTCAGAACATGACCCCTAGCCTGTACATCACCCTGTACCCTCCACCCTATTCTGGGAGGGACCCCCTTTCCAGGAAAAGTTGCACCCTTATACCCTCTTCCCAAATTAGCCCTGAGCTATAGATCTAACCAATAGCAATTCTTGGCTTCTGTGCATCATTGCTTATGCTAGTTCCCCTCCCCAATTGTGGTTTTTGTCTTTATAAGCACTGTATGCACCCCAATTTGGGGCTGCCTGATTTGAGCGTATACTTTAGGTAAGTCTCACACTTGATCAATAAATCCAAACCTAAATTTACCTTGAACCCAGGTTTCAGCTCGCACAACAGTATTTCTTGACTTGCACAATCATTATTTGCCACTTGGGACTCCCTACAAAACTGGGAGTTCCTTAAAGGAAGGGATTATTTTTTATTTTGTCTTTGTGTCCCCCAAGTCATAGGACAGGACCCACATTCATCAGGGACTTAATAAACTATTTGTTGGAATCAGTTACATTTCATCCAATAGGCTGTTATGTGTGGGCATTGTCCTGGTAACAATCCTTGCCTTCAGCAACTTCCATTCTGTGGGTGGAATGAGGAAATGAGGGAATTATACATACAGATACAAGGTGCATACAATGTATTGGGGGGTTAGAATCTGCCAGCTGTGAGAATCACCAAGGACCTTGTATGGAAAGTGACATTTGAGTTGAATATTGGACAGTCAGAGAGAGGATTCCATTGATGACATGTGGCCTGTGCTGATGGGACAGATGGAGCAGCAGGAATGGGGGCACCAGGGAGGCCATTTTTGAGGATGGAGAGTACAGGGGGTGGCAGAGAGGAGCTGAATGAAACTGACCTGAAACCAGACCATGAGGGCTTTGGAAACTAAATAGAGGATTTTGTATCTGAGAGGTGGAAGGCAGCTATTTGCTATTGTTCAGTCGTGTCCAACTTTTTGTGACCCCGTTTAGAGTTTTCTTGGTGAAGATACTTAAGTGGTTTCTCAGTTCCTTCTCCAGCTCATTTTACAGATGAGAAAACTGAGGCAAACAGGGTTAAGTGACTTGCCCAGGGTAACCCAGCTGGGAAGTGCTTGAGGCTGGATTTGAACTCAGATCCTCCTGACTACAGGCCCAGTGCTCTGTGCACTATGGTGCCACCCAGGGAGTTAGGAGAGTTGCTCTGGTAAGGAAGAGAACCCCTCAGGTGCATGGTCAGACCTGTTTGGGATGAAAAACCCCGTTCAAAATTTAATCAAGAACATGAAGATTTCTCAGAATAAGAACGGGAAGTTTTATTCTCTTCCTGCTGGGGGAAGAGGGCAGTCCTCCCCATGTCTGATCACGAAGAGGAGGCATGTTACAAAAGACAGAGCAAAAATTTATACCCTAACGAAGTCAAACCCCCTCCCCCCAACTGTCCCTTCTCCCATTGGCTAAGAGGTGGGCTCAAGTCTCGACTTGAAAATCTTCCCCAGTGGCAAATACCAAGGAAGCCTGCCACTATCCCTCAGTGGCTGGGAGATGGGCTTACAAAGAATAGGGAAATGTGGAATGGTCAATTCAAATGTACCTATCCTTATTTGGCAAATGCCAAAGCAAAGAAGGGAGGGACTAAAGTTGCCAGTAAGGCTGGAGGTCAAAAAACCCTAAAGGCCTAATGCTGATAAGGGTGTGGCCAAAAAGGGTGGAGGTCTAGAGACTACAGAAAGGGCTTGCTGCTGATTGATAGCAGAAGTGAAGTGGGGGAAGAGGGAAGTCAACCATCCTGAGAAGTTTTCACCCCCCCTCACAGACCTATGCTTTAAGAATATCATTCTGGCAGCTGTGTGAAAGATGGACAGGACTGGGTCATTGATCTTACCCAGGCACCACTCCCTACCACCAGTGTTCTGAGAATAGGGCTGGGGCACACAGGTGCTCAACAAATGCCTTCTGCTCAAATGAATTCCCAACATTGCTCATGTCCTTCCCACTTAGGTTGCTCTCCTTTCCCCCAACCCTACCTGAATGTTGATCATTCTTTTTTTTTTTTTTTTGGAGGGGGGAAGGCAGGGCAGTTGGGGTTAAGTGACTTGCCCAAGGTCACACAGCTAGTATGTGTTAAGTGTCTGAGTTCAAATTTGAACTCAGATCCTCCTGACTCCAGGGCCTGTGCTCTATTCATTGCACCACCTAGCTGCCCCTTGCTCATTCTTTAGAGGTCAGGCTGTTTCACCTCCTCAGAGATGGATGGCCTGGAGGGTCCTTCTTGCCCCTGCCCAAAGCCTTCTCAGACTACTTCTGCCATTAACGGTTATTCATTCGTATTCAACCAGCATTTATTAAGTGCCTACTGTGTGCCAGACACTGAAAATACAAAGTTGTTTTTTTTTTAAATGGGAAATATTTTATACCCTCAAGAAAGAAATAATTTGTCTGAACAACCATAGTCTTCAGAGAATGTTAGGGTTGAGAAAGAACTTAGGACATAGAATGTTAGAACCTAGACTGTTAAGAGGGACCTTAGGGGTGGCTAGGTGGAGCAGTGAATAGAGCGCCGGCCCTGGAGTCAGAAGGACCTGAGTTCCGAGCCGGCCTCCGACACTTAATCCGCACAAACAAAAAAAACCTAGCCGTGTAACCTTGGGCAAGTTACTTAACCCCAATTGCCCTAAAGGGGAGGCTAGGTGGTGCAGTGAGTAAGAGCGCTGGCCTCGGAGTTGGGATGACTCGAGATCAAATCCGGCCTCAGAAAATGAGCACCCACACATAAATAATGACTAGCTGTGTAACCTTGAGCAAGTTACTTAACTCCAATTGCTTAAAAAAAAAAAAAGAGGGACCTTAGGACATGGAACATAAGAACTGGGAAGGACCTTAGAACAATCAGTCAATAAACATTTATTAAATGCCTACTATGTGCAGGCAATGTGCTAAGCCTTGGGGTTGCAAAGAAAGGCAAAAACTGGTTCCTGTTCTCAGGGACTCACAGTCTAATGAGGGAGACAATATGCAAAAAACGTAGGATGTTAGGCCTAGAACTTAGAATATAGAAGGTTAGAGGGGGGAGGGAGCTTAGCACACGGGATGTTAGAAATACAAGGAACCTTAGAACATAGAATATTTGGGCCTTTGAACAGAGATTGTCAGAAGTGGATGGGGCTGGGGGAACTTAGAATTAAACGTAGTATTCATATGGTGTTTTAAGGTTTGCAAAATTATTTGGCAAATGTCTCATTTGATCCTCACAACAACCCTGGGAGGTAGATGCTATCATTATCTCCATTTTACAGGTGAAGAAACTGAGGCAGAAGCAGGTGTGGTGACCTGCCTAGGGTCACACACCTAGAAGAAGTGATTTAGCTAAGGACAGTCAGGAAGTTAGGGTCAAGGCCAGGACTGTCACTTTCAGAATATTCCAGATCTTCTTCCAGGGCTGTCTTCCTTTATCATCCATTATGGTCCATCCATTATGCCTGACTCATATGTACTCATCCAGGCTAGGAAATTATCCAATGAATGGCACCACGCCCATAAGCCTAACTTCAGGCTAGGGACCCAAGAGGTGATTAATAAAGAAATAAGGACTCCCACTTCTGTCCTGTTGTACAAACCCCTCCTTCACCACAACCCCACAGTGTAGGTAGGGGCAAGACTTGCTACTGCAGCTTGACAGAGGAGGAAACTGAGTCTCAGAGAAGCAAATCAGCCAGCTTGAGGACATGCAGCCAATAAAGGCTAGAGGAGGCCTCTGGACTTACCTCTTCTGATTTCCACTACAGGGCTCTTTGGCTTTTGTCTCCCCCATCCCTACTCCCCCATCTTTTCTCATATCTAATCTGAACATTTGTTTTTGTATCTACTGTCTGGGTCCTTCAGGATCCTTTTCCCATTTCTTAGCTCTTTGAAATTACCTTCTATTTACACTATCTTCTGAATATAACCATTTTTATTCCTATTGTCTTCTCCATTAGATTGAGAATTGCTTGAGTTTCAGAGAAAACTGGAAAGACTTGAATAAACTGATACAGCAGCAATGTCAACAGAACCAGAAGAATAATTTATACAACAGTGTCAAGTCAAAGAATTTTGAAAAATTTAAGAACTCTAACCAACCACAATTCCAGAGGACTTCCAGAGGATCTTCAGGCTGTTGTGAGGAATAAATGAAACAAAGGATGGGGATTATTTTTGAGAATCATTGTAAAGGTGGGCAAAGAGCTGGCTTCAGAATCAGACACTCTGGGATCCCATCTTGCTGCCTGTGTAACAACAGCAACAGCAGCTAACATTTATATCAGACTTTAAAGTTTGCAAAGCATTTTATGAAGAATATTTCATTTGATCTTCACAATAACCCTGGGAGTTAAGTACTATCATTGTCCCTAGTTTACAGATAAAGAAACTTAAGGTGCTTAATAAATACTTGTCAAATGACTAATACAAGTCAAGTGACTTGCCCAGGGACTTACGCCTAGTAAGAGTCTGAGTTAGAATTTGAACTCAGATGTCCCTGACTCCAGCCTTGGGCAAGTCTCCAAACCCTGATGTGTAAAATGAGGGGGTTGGATGAGGTAACCTCTAAGGGTGTTAGCCTCTGACCTCTTCATGCCTTAGCTTGTTGGACTTAGAGCTCGACACGACAGAACCCCAGCATTGCTTCCTATGGCCTGTGGGAGCTTCTTCCTCCCTCAGAATGAAAGGGCTGGATCCGAAGGTCTCAGAGGGCCCTTTCAGCTCCCAGTCCCATAAGTCTCCATTGTTGTTGTCTGTATTACTATGTTTCTGGGAATTCCCCTTTGTTCTCTTCCTATGTCCTCTCACTCCATCTTCTCTTTATCTTCCCCTCTTGACTCTATTTTTCCTAACTTCCCTCTTCTAAGAGCATAGATAAGGATCTGGAAGGGCCATCTAGTCTGTCCCCTTTACAGATGAGGAAACTGAGGCCCAATGAGATTAAGTGCTTTGTCCAAGGTCACACAGGTAGAAATGATGGAGTCAAGATCCCAGAGTCACACAGCTAGTATGTGAGGCAGGATTCAGATAGAGGTTTCCCTGATGCTTGATCCAGTCCTCTGGCCACTGCACCTTTGGGGCTCTGGACTGGCTAGAATGGAAAAGGAATAGCAGGGGGTAGAGGTGTCAAGGAGGCAGGAGGACCAGATGCCGGCCCTTGTGGGGACCCCAGGGACTGACACTAACCCTAAAAATTGGGTCAAGCTCCTTCTCTGGGATCTTCCCAGAGGAGCTTCTGATGGAGACTGGTAGCAAATCTGGGACAAGTCCCTGGAATTCAGGACAATCATGGTAAAAAAAAAATTTAGTATTCATAACAGACATCTTCCTTCTTCTCCCCTTCTCTTTCCCCTCTTCCTCTCCCTCCCCTTCCTTCTCCCTAGTCACTCCTCCTTCTTATCCTCCTTACCTCCTCCACCCCATCTCCTATCCCTCCTCCTCACTCCTTCCTCCTTCTCCTCTTCCTTCCCCTTCTCTTTCCTCTCCTTCTCTCCCTCCCCACTTCTCTCCTGTTCCTTCCTCCTCCTCCCCCTCCTTCTCCTCTTTCCTTCTTTCTCTTCCTCCTCCTCCTCCTCCCCACCTCCTTCACCCCACCCATCCCCCTCCTCATCCCCTCCTCCTTCCCTTCTCCTTTTTCCTCTACTTCTCTCCTCTACCATCTCCCTTGTCCCCTCCTCCTTCCCTCTTCCTTCTCCTTCTCCTCCACCCCCATCCCTTCCCCCTCTTCCTCTTTCCCTCCTCCTTCTCCTCTTCTCCTTTTTCTCCTCCTTCTCCCCTCCTTCTCCCTTCCTCCTCCTCCTTCTCTTCCTCCTCCTCCTCTTCTTACCCCTTCTTCTCCTCCCCCTCCTTCTCATCTACATTTGTACAGTGCCTCTATTTCCAAAGCATTTTCATATCCTCATTTGATCCAGAAGAGATTTCCTTCTCTGGGCACCACCCTTTTAATACACTCGCACAATCACCCCAAGGAACTAGTCCAAGGGACTCATCAACTCTCATTTGGACTATTATAACAGCCTCTCTCCCCATCTCTCCCCAGTTAATCCTCCACAAAAAGGCCAAATTACTCTTCCTGAAGCATTGGTCTGACCATTTCCCAATCCAGAATCTTCAATGGCTCCCTGTTGCCTTTAGGACAAAATAAAAATGCCTCAATCTGGTATTCAAAGTCCTTTACCGTCTGGCTACCACCTACCTTTTGTGTGTGAGTGTTAAGTGTCTGAGGCCCAGATCCTGACTCTAGAGCCATGCTCTTTTCACTGCGCCACCTAGCTGCCCCCTGCCACCTAGCTGCCCCTACTACCTACCATTACAATCCCTTCAGATTACTTCTCACCCCTCACCCCCAATCAGGCATTTACATTCCAGCCTAATTGGCTGCCTACAACTGAAGGACCTAAAGGAGAGATCTGAGCTTGGCCTGATGCTATTTAATAATTTTATCAGTGACTTAGATAAAGACATTAATGGAAGACACAGAGAGAGAGAGATGGATAGATGGATGGATGGCTAGATAGACATACACAGATAAGGGAATTTATGTGTACATATGTAAGTATATACACATATATTTCATATATATTTTCCCAATCAGGCATTTAAATTTGTAAATGACACAAATCTGGGAAGGAAAGCAAACACACTGGGTGACAAACTCAGGATCCAAAGAGATCTCCATGGGATTGAGTGTTGGACTGAAATTTAAAATGAAATTCAATAGAGACGAATATGAAATCTTACACTTGGGATAAGGAAATCAACCTCACAAGTCCAAGATGAGAAAGACTAAATTACTAAATTAAAAAAAGACCAAGATTAGAAAGGGGCTTCCTGAAAAAGATCTGGGGGTTTTAGTGGATCACAAGTTCAAAATGAATCAATTCTTGAACTGCCACCCAACACCTTAAACTGAGCGGTTTAACTTAATGGCTCAGAATAAGGAGGTGAGGCCCCACCCTGTGGTGACCTGGCCAGATCACATCTGGAGCATTTTGTTCTGTTCTAGATATCACATTTTAGGA